>JAJLUJ010000196.1:0-24626 GCA_030564235.1 Blastobotrys elegans
GGACATGCATGCATGACAGATCTGGATCCGAGAGCGCTAATTATATATATAGCAAGGAGGTGAGAAATGACGGATTGGGTAAATTAATGGCGCGCTATGCCGATATATAGGTTCACACGGTTGGTGATACCTGAGTTAGAAGTTGAGAGAGGAAGAAAAAAAGAAACGGTTTATTCATCTTTTTTTTTTTTATAACTAATTATATCGAGATCAATTTTGTGTGGCGTTGGTGGGCCGGATCTATCGAATGCATCGAGATTATTCAAATGATCGCCGTTAATTATTAATTTACAATATTTAATACGCGACGTAAGCACTATAGCTAACTAGTGTATATTATATATTATAACCAAGTCTCGAATTTTCAAGCTTGTTAGCTCATGATCAGACCATATATTTATAAGCTGCATCGATATTATTGACTTGGAACAGTAGCTGAAATAATACCTCTAGCGAATATATATATATATATATATATGAGCATACACATGCACAGATATAAGCCAATTGATATTTAAATCGAATGGGGCCAAGTAAGCGCGCTGTTTACCAATTGATAATTGTCATATATATATATTATATATACGACTCGTAATTTTAGGCTATAGAGAAAGGGGGTGGTGAAACGACCCTAGGAAGCTTGCAACATGTAAATCTCTTTTTTTTCTTCCTTTCTTTGGAAACTATAGCTAATCCTTATAAGGCTCTTTCATACCTTCTTTTTGAGACTGGCCTTCGCGTATTAAAAACTCCTCGATTCGCTTACCCAGCCCCTGCCAAAAGTCGTCCCATCGTATAGATCGCCTGCCCAGATTTTTGTTCTTGTGGTCCATACAGGCGACGCCCCACCACCAAATCTCGGCTGCCGCAAGCTCGTCGCATCGGGTGCACAGCATGGCTAGTAACGCTTCATCTGGGCATACCGTCCCAGGGATCGACCTGTAACGTTCCACCGCGTGGCGAGACAACGCCAGCCATCGGCCTGCAAATGCACTGTCAACTAAAACATTAGACTGCTGTTCCGGGTCGGGATTTCTCAGGATAGGGATGCCTTCCAAATTTCTATCCAGGTCTTCACGTGGTGACATTCTATTGTGGACGATCATATGAACTGGCCCCACCGTAAAATAGGAAGAAAAAAAATGTGTGTGGTTGGGTTGCTGCCTGCGGTGGGTGGGTGGCGTTGGGATGAACAGGCGGAACAAAGCGTAGTATGTTATTGGGAGTACGCGCGTGGCGGGGACGTATCCGTGTTGGAAAAAAGATTGAAAATGAACCAGCCACTTGGCGTATAAACTCGATGTCGTATATCTACCTTGCTGAGCTTGATCAACGACAGTCTTTATATAAAAAAACCTGATGCGCAACAATATCTAATATAGCTAGGTGACAGACAGCTAAGCGCTGTTTATTATGAAATGTTTATACCGTAATGGATTTCAATGGCCCGCTCGCCGTATCGATTGAGGCGTTATCTTTCAGCGCTGGTTCCACTGCCATATATTATCTCCATTCGGCATGCTCTAGTACCTTTTGGTATCATCACCAGTTACAACCTCGGTTGGGCAGCGCGCACTCTTGATCGGCGGACGTTGCGGTGAATTCCATGGCCGTTAATATAAAAATAAAAAAAGAAAGAGATGGGATTATAATATAAGAAACAGGCTTAAATATGTAGGTGACATGGCCGCTCACAACGCGAGTACAATTGCTTATCCCGTCGCAACTGCGGCATATGTCTACTAACCCATCTGTTGATACACGGACCCGACGGGTGGTGGCTCTGGTCAAATAGTCCGGCTTGCATAAACTGTAATCGAGGGAATAGAGGAATTGGCGGGTCTGGTAACCTTACCGTTTTTACAGCAATCTGCAAGTAGTCTCGATCATTATCCGAGTTGTCAATCTCGAGATGTTCCAGGCAGTGCCGCAACGGGTATATAATCTTCCAACCGTGTCGCTGCAGCAACGGAATTTGAAACTGGTTACATTCAATACGCAGCCATCGCAGCTTAGCAAATGACCCAAACAGCTTATAAGTCAGCCCCAGTTCTAGCTCCTTCAGCATTGCTCTCTTGTTGAATATCATATCATCAAACCCGATACTCAGCGTCTCCAGCGAGTGCCGCGATCGTTCCACGATGGCATTGACACGATCAGGCATGGTCCCTAAAATCTTCATCTCTTCCACACCACGCAATGTATAACCTATTTGTTTGAATAGGGGGTCGTCGGGTGTGCCCCACAACGACACCCTTTTCAGCCCTTTGATCGTGTCTTGGTACTTGTCCCAGTAACGCAAAACGTATTGAGAGTCTTCATCGACCATCACTGGAAAGTGGATGGTGTGTAATCTCGGCGCGTTGGCCAGCAACGAGACAAATAGCTTCAGCGCGTTCTCAGTCTTGCCTTCGTACGAAAATACACTGTCACGTGCCCAAAGCAACGTGCGTAGATGCGGTAGAGGGACATTGTACAGCCGGGGCAGTCGAGGTTCATCGCCAACCAACACTGGGAAAGTGAGTTTGGTTAGACTTTTAGCTCGCGAGACCAGCTCGTCATTGGATTCCGCGTCAATCAACCAGTACAAGTCAGTCTCCCGGTTCCACACTTTGATATAGTAGTCATCAGTCATGTCAGCCATATCGGCGTTATCGTCGGCCAAGTCGCCGGTGGTGGCGACCCACCCTTCGTAAATTGGTTGTCGTGGTGCCATTTTAATTTTAATTGATTATTCTTAAACGGCTGTGTTTATATACCCAGGTGGTGGTGAGTCCTCATTTGTCTATTGTCATGGACCACCTAGCCGTGAATGGACAGAACAATGGCCCTTTTTTGTTCTGGGGGAGGGGGGGGCACGCTAGCGTAAAATAAAAGCTAGCGCCCCACGACACGTGATGCCCGAACCACCACCCCGATATTTAAACATCGAATTAAGATGTCTAAAGAATATTGCCCAGTCTATGAATAATATAACGTGTACAACGTGCACAACAAAAACGTGGGTTTGAAACACTGGGCGTCAGATTAGGTTCAGCAGTGTTTAAGATGGTTCTCTCTCCACCGCGCGTATGGTGCATGTCGCGCTGGTAAACGTATAACACATTATACGGAAATCTAAAACCCTCATATAAGACCTCAAGTCCTATTTATTAATTTTTGTTTTTCTTCAACCCCCTGTATCGCCTTTTGTGTTTGTTTACCTATGCGACTCGAAGGATTTTCCGGTCGAAATCACAACTTTGGACAAATTCCGTTGCTTGGATAACCCCTATATATACTGGGATACCCTATAAAAACTAACCACAATCCACGCCTACTCGTTGAAGCCTATCCACTCTTTTTCCAACTACAATAAATAAAATATGAAACTCTCTGCCATCGTCGTTGCCGCACTAACCACTATTGCTGTTGCCAACCCAGCTGTTGTCCACAAGCGACAAGGACCAGGCCAAGATCTTGATGCACAAGAAGATTTGGCTGCAGCAGCACGAATCTTGCGACAATACAAGCTCGGGGGTGTTGAAAGCCCACACTTGGATGACTCTTTGAAATCCATCAAGAGTGCTATGGAAGGCTTGCCAGAAAAGAAGGGGCGCACTTACTAAGAACTGTTTTAACTTTTTTTTTTTTCAACCCCCTCCTTGGATTCTTGCTTGTCTTTTTTCTCTAATATATTAATTTTTTAAAATATACAATTGTTAACCCAATATTCTTTTGCGCATAATAATCAACCCACCATCGGTATATAGTGCTTGGTTGAAATTCCCCGGAATTTGAAATGTATCAGAGGGCACGGGGTTTACGTATAGATATACTATAACAGGCTAAAGGGACTTTATAAGGGGACAGTCCGGAATCTGGAGATTCACATCTGGGGTAAGAAACAACGTCACAGCCGGGAAAGTAAAGGAAAAGGCCCGTTTTCTCCCGCCTTGGGATATATGTACCGTTGGTACCCTACGTACAAACCGGCCTAAGTCAATGGAGATATAAAAAATTCAATGGACACCAATTTCGTCTGCATAAGTGCCCTGCCTAAGGTAGATGACAGCAGCCACGTTTAAAACCGCCCCTCAGGGGGGTGGCAAATAAATTTTAACCTAAAACGCGTAGGAAATGTACAGTGCTTGACACTCCAGATACCCCAATATACGACATATTCAAGCTTATTCCGTATGTAATTTAACGGTTAAAAAGAGAAATCGATTCATCCTAGGAGCTCCCAGTTCGGGAAGTAGGGTCGTATTTTAAACAATTGGTGTCAATATATATGGGGCATGTCTCTGGATTTCTCCATAAGGTTATGGAAGATTAGGAAAAATTTTCCATTTAAACTTTCATTTCTCAGCGCTGCCTAGGCCTGGGCGGGTGGTTATAACAAAATTTGACGAATTCAACCATTGTTTCAGTGGAAATCCATCCCACTTTTATTGCCTCGAGATCTAGATCCCCCCCTATAATTATAAGCTAGCCTTATATATACGCGCGTGCACAATGGCCAATGACCGGTCCCGCAATAAATCAGTTGAAGGCGCGGTAGTCTGGGTCTCGGTCGGTCTCCGATACCGAACGTAACATGGTGAAGTCATCCACCCACTCAACAACGAGACCCTGCACAAGCCTCCCCCCCATCACCGATCGGCCGGCCGGCGCACTATAGCGCGCGCAGAGCAGAGCAGAGCGCATGCATGACGCAAAAACTTTCCTGTCCCAGCACTTTATTCCGACCAAGATTTCTGGAAAATTGTAAGATTAAACTTAAAAATAGTTCCCGTGCTTTGTTGAGCCGCAACACTATCTTCGATCGAATTAAGGTTTACTTTGAGCCCCCCGGAACACACTAAACTTTAAAACTGTGATATATACAAAAGAACAGTCTAGAGCTTAAGCAATTAATTGGAATGATGTACACATCATGATGCATTGTAGTACGTGATTATTGGAACATCGATCGTTCGTTCGAACAATCCTGCTTGCAACATGTAGGCGTGCGTGCGTACATAAATTTAAACAGTCTTGTATAAGAAACTTGTAACGTTAGTAGATCTGATAGCGCTGTGTGGGGGGTTCTTCCGGAGCAAACGTTCGGGACCTTTTCGACCGGTATAAGGTTACCCCCGTACGTGGAAAATTTTATTTTTCTTCAGCCTCACAATGCAACGTTATTTATTGGGAAAAAGGCTTTGGGATCGATGCAACCCTCTGGGTTCGGTATCCCCGTATGTGTGTCCCAACATGTCACAAAGGAAACCCAATGTTAACTTTCCCACGCGTACAGGGAATGTTCTAAAATCCAAGCTTAGGTTTTGAATTATAGACAAACTATAGATCGGTCTATTGTACCGTTAATTAATAAATAATCTGGGGAATAGACAGGCTATCGGTTTTCTCCATCGATCATAGATGTCTGTAAAGATCTTCAATCGAGCAACACGCGTGCAGTATTAATTACAACGTCATTAAATTTCCCAGGCATCGAACAAAAAAAATAAAAATGTGGTAGTGTACAACCCTATACACAGCTAATAAACTTTCGAAGATCTTTTGAATAGTATATATGGCCTTATATCTCCGATTGTGAAACTGTAAACGTTTTCCCACCCCACCCTTACCAAAAGAAGAAGAAGAAAGAAAAAAAAAAAAAAAAAAAAGGCAAATTCACACTTACAACATACGTACCCCGGTTCACACCGAGTGGAAAGAAATTTAAAATAAAAATAAAACATGTTTTGAAAGAACTGGACCCCCCGAAATTTAAGTAAAAAGGAGCTGAGACCTCTCCAGACTTTACTTCTTAATGCGGTAATTATGTCTACAGCTTTCAAAAAAAAAACAAAAAAAAAAAAAAAAATGTAGCCCCGCGCCCGCCGCCCATAACCACCCCTCCACTCAAGTTTATCCGCTTTCGAGATGGAAAATAACAAACAAAAAGAAAAGTGTGATTTCAAAAAAACCATGCATATATAAAAACAAGGTAAATCCCTTACATTGAAATCTTTTTTGTTTTTCCCTTTTCCTCACAAGATTCACTCTTTTTTTTCTTTCAGTTTGATACAACACTTTTTTTACAACATTTTAACAATCCGTTAGGTTTTTTTTATTATTATATTTTTAATAAAAGAGAATGACAGATTCTGAATACAACAGTGACAAGATTGAGGAGCAGGTGGGGGATCGACCGAGTCAACAGTCTCCTCACCAGGTGTTTGTCCAAGAACCACGTTGGTATAACACTGGTCTTAAAGTGTTTGGCTACCGATGTTTGCCATACAATCATTCCATGGTGCAGCTGCTGATGGTGTCCATTGTCTTTTTCCTTTGCCCCGGTATGTTTAATGCATTGTCTGGGCTTGGTGGCTCTGGTTTGAGCGCTGAATATGCGGATGTGTCTGCCAACTCGAATGTGGCTCTTTACTGTACATTTGCTACCATTGGGTTTTTTTCTGGTACTATTGTCAACACTATTGGACCAAAAATGTGTTTGGCGATTGGTGGTTTGGGATATGCAATCAATGCTGCTTCCTTGCTGTGCTTTAACCACACTCAAAATGCTGGGTTTGTTATTGCTGCCGGTGCGATTTTGGGTGTCTGCGCGTCCATGCTGTGGGCCGCACAAGGGGTGGTGATTATGGCCTATCCAAACGAAAACGCCAAGGGTCACTATGTGGCCATCTTTTGGGCCATTTTCAACTTGGGCTCTGTTATTGGTTCCTTGATTCCATTGATTCAAAATTTGCATACCGAGAATAGTGGTGTCAATGATGGTACCTATGCTGCATTTTTGGCTCTAATGTTTGTGGGTGCCATTTTGGCTCTATTTTTGATGCCAATTGAAAAGGTTGCCAAATCTGACGGTACTGGTATCTTGATTAAGAAGAACCCAACCATCAAGTCTGAACTGATGGGTCTGTACAAGTTGTTGCGATACTATCCATCTGTGTTGATGTTGTTTCCAATGTTCTTTTGCTCCAACTGGTTTTATACTTATCAATTCAATGATTTTAACGGGGCTCGGTTTAATGTCCGAACTCGATCGTTGAATAGTTTGTTGTACTGGTTTATGCAAATTGTTGGTGCTTTGACTTGGGGTCTAGTTTTAGATTGGCAACGATTTAACCGAAAGACTCGAGCTCGTGCTTTCCACATGATTGTGTTTATTTTGACCATGGCCATTTGGGGTGGTGGTTATGCATTCCAAAAGCTGTACACTCGTGAGGAGGTTGAAGACAAGGAGAACCCATTGAAGCCATTGGACTGGACCGCCGGTAGCAAGGAGTACATTGGCCCTCTATTTTTGTACATGTTTTATGGGTTTTATGATGCCATTTGGCAAACTTATGTCTATTGGGTTCTAGGCGCCTTGACCAACTCTTCTCGAAAGTTGGCCTTGTACGCTGGGTTTTACAAGGGTATTCAATCCGCCGGTAACGCCATTGTCTGGAGAATTGACGCTATGAAACTGCCATATGTCAATCTGTTTGCCTCTTCATGGGCTTTGCTAGCCGCTTCGTTGTTGATTTCAACCCCATTGATTATCTGGTGGGTCAAGGAAGAAAGTGACTTTGAAGATGATGCTATGTTTACCGAGGACTTGACTGACCGAGAAGAAGTTGCCAAGGTTGCCCACGAATGGGACATGCCTGCTGGTGATGTGGAAGTCCGAGAGGACCGTACCAAGGATTTGGCTTAAAAAGCAAGAAGAGAAGAAAAAAAAAAAAAAGGTTATTTAAAAAGAGGAAAATTGTAAAGACATATAATTTTTAATAATGCATATTTATTCAGTTTGTTTTGAAGCTAAAAAGAGATCTTTCGAAAGGACATTATAAAACGTTTGGCGATGCCCGGCGCGCGCGCATGCATGCTTTCTATTCTCCCAACAGCGAGACAAAATTTTTGTCAAAACCAAACGACATTTTACACACACATCACAAAAAACGCGTTGTATCAACACATCATGTCAAACTATCCCGGTATACTTCAAGTACCGCAGGCATCACTAACGGGCTACGCATCGCGGCTGCGCCTCGACCAAACGTCGTTAATTGTTAGCACGCAGCCGGTAGCACGGACGAACAAACGGACCAACACGTCAATCAACTATGCCGATTATGAGGAAGACTTTGACGACGAGTTTGAAGATGACAGAGACGGCATCGCGGCCAATGGTGGGTCATCTGCCCCTCGATTTGAAGTCAAGAGGATTGAAAAGCCACAGGAGCAGAAAAAGCCAGTGATTCAAAAAACCCAGCACGAAACTTATACACCAAAAGACTTGGCTCGGGTAGCCGAGCAAGAGCAAGTGCTAATTCCGATAAAAATAAACCAGGATATTGAAAACTTTCGGTTGACTGATTTTGTAATGTGGGATATGAACGATCCAGTGCTGACTCCAGACGCGTTTGGCCGAATCACTTGTCAAGACTTGGACTTGCCAGTCGGGTACTCTTACAATATTGCCAGCACTATCCGAACTCAAATCAACGAGTACAAAGAAACGGCAATGGTCAAACTGCCCGCTGGGTCATCGGTCAACGTGGTGGTCCACCTCAGCGTCAATTTAAACAAGCAGCTTTATGAGGATCAATTTGAATGGGACTTGACTGGGTCAGATATTACACCAGAAGAGTTTGCCAAATCCGTCGTGCAAGACTTGGGTATTTCCGGCGAATTTTACCCAGCGATCGCTCACTCCTTGCATGAACAAATTTTGAGAATGAAACGAGAAATTATTGATGGTCACTTGGCAGACTTTGACAATTTGGCTACTAATCGAGCTGCCGCCGCGGGCTGGCGCGTGGATCAAGACGGGCTGGGGGAGGAATGGTGCCCGACCGTTGAAACCCTATCAGCTGAAGAGATTGAAAAACGAGAGATTGAACGAGAACGGGCAATTCGTCGTGCTAAACGAGAGTCGGCTCGTATGGACGATTATGGCCGCAAGAAGCAGCGTATCCGATTTAGATATGACGATAGTCCGTCAGGTAGTCCATGGTAATTTATTCTATTTATACAACAAAATAACAACAACAAGCCGTTCTTGGTTTATTATGACAAGTGGATTTAGATGCAGCGGTATCATATTCCTGTTGCAAAAAGAAAGAAAAGAAAAAAAAAGCTTGATAATTATCGAGGAAATGGTAAGCCAAAAATAAATATCAGCTTTTAAGCGCTAGTATTTAAGACCAGTTTTAAAATATTAAGGCCAATTAATGCGGAGTGGAATTTTATTTTATTTTGGCACGGGAACGGTGCGGAAACGGTATACGTTAAGATCATCTGGTCACAGTTAATTATAACTTCTGTATTTACCACCAAGATGGCCAATGTTGACACAATTCACAAGGAACACAAGGGGTTGGACTGGTGTCTATAAAAACGAGCTGAAAGGACTTGTTCTTTTATATTTTATTTCTACCCTCCTCCTCTCCCTCCATCACTTTACATTTTTTTTTTTTTCTTCAAGTATCCAAAACAATGTTCTTCTCCAAGGCTACCATCTTCACCATTTTCGCTGTCGTGACAACCGTCATGGCCGAGGCTGATCCAGAACCAAAACAAATGGACTGGACCATCCACAAAGCGTGCGGCTTGAGTTTGTCTGCGGCTGGCCAATGTCGAGGCAACAAAAACTGCTTGTGTGCTGCCAACTCCCAATTCAACAAGTACAAGGCTCAATGCTTAAAAGGCGGCCAAGTTGCTTGGACTGACTATGGCTACAAGCTAGCCCAACCAATGAAAACTTGCCAACAGCGTTTGCCATACCCAGTTCCAGCCAACAAGGATGCTGCGAAGGAGGCTGCAAAGGCCAAGAAGGAGGCCGAAAAGAAGGCTGCAAAGGCCAAGAAGGAAGCCGCAAAGAAGGCCGAAAAGGCCAAGAAGGAAGCCGCAAAGAAGGCTGAAAAGGCACGAAAAGAGGCTGAAAAAAGGGCAAAGGAGCACCATTAAGCGTTGCTTGCTTCTAGTTATGTACCCAAATTGTTAATATATTTTAAATCAAAGCGGGTTAACTTTCCCACCGATTTGTGTGTGTGGAACGACCGCGCGCAAATGTGTGTGACATTTTTTTCTTCTCCTCTTTAGATTTTTCAAAAAAATAAAATGATCAAGCATCAGCTCAGTACGCTCTACGGCCATGTTTCTACACTAGAGTCTCTCCTCAATGACGATTCAATCACCACCAACTACACGTCGCAGATAATTGTCGCGTGGGATGACTATTCAGACAATACCACCGCGTCATCAATAATGCACATTCACGCGGACGGCAAGAAATGGCACGACGCGTTGTACGAGCTTCTCTCATTCCTCATAAATGGCGGGTCTCGCAACCTCCTCTGTAAAGGATACAACAAAGGCACCAAGTTGGTATACCAATCCGAGGTGAACTTTGCCATTCAGTACCTACTTTCACCAGACTGGGCCAGATTAGTCCGCGGGCATAACTCACACAAACTGCTACACATTTTGGCAACGTCTGCCGTGTTCATCCCACAACAACAACAACAGGAACAAGGTCAATCATACGTGCAAATTTCTGGCGATCCGGTAACCGAGCGAGCGCCTTTGTTTTCGTTCACGACTGTAAACAAAAACAGCCGGATAGTGTATCGGTCTGATGCGCACCGCCTACGCCACGCAGCAATACCCAAAATACTGGTATCTCGTCGCCGTCCTTTATTAGACTCGACAGGCCAAGTGGTTTTCCGAATGCCGCCAAAATATCACCTCGATCACGACTACGAAACCGCTTTGCATCGCATACTACCGCTGTCCTGCGGGCATAAGCTCAAATTTGTGACGGATGAAGCGGGAGCCCCCACAATCGAAACGGCGGAGAAGAATATACACCAGGTGCCGCGACGGTTGGCGGAGCTTGTCAAGCAGACAATAAAGCGACATTATAATTTACCATATGGCACGATTCTCAAGTCGATATGCAACGACAAGGCGGCTGCCATATGTATGCCAAAAGTTGACAGGTTCTGCCGGACGGTGGTCAAGCGGTTGGTTCCAAAGGACCTGTTTGGTTCAGCCCATAACTGGACTGCTATCAACGCCGGGATCGCCAAGCTTGTCCATTTGCGATCGTTCGAGCGGCTGCCAATCTCCCAAGTACTGGTAGGTCTGAGAACGAAGGAAATCCCGTGGTTTTCTCGTACCAACTTTGAACAGCATCAGTTTATCCTAATGCAGCTAATATACTGGCTGTACCGGCGTGTCTTGATCCCTTTGATGCAGTTTTCCTTCTTTGTGACCAGCCGCACCAGCGACTACAACTCGTTGTACTACTACCGCCACGACGTATGGATGGACTCTGCTGAAGGTGCCAAGAATGAGTTTATGCGGCGGGCGAGGTTGCGCCGCATCTCTTATACCACGTCAAGGCTGGGAAGAAGCATAAACTCCAAATCAACGCTGGGTACCGCGCCGTTGAGTATTGTTGCAAAACGTAATGGCGGGTTCCGGGCTATTACCGCCATGGGTTCCAAACGCAAAACCGCACATGCTACAATCAACAATAAACTCGACCCCATTTTCCGCGTGTTATCGGCTGAATACGCCAAATGCAAATCACACTCGCGGGTGAAAAGCGCCAGTAAGTTTAGCGCCCAGCTCGAGCAATTTATATCAGATCAAGACTTGGACAGTCAATACCACTGTGTGAAGGTGGATATCGAAAAATGTTTTGATACCATCCCTCAAAAAATGGCCATGTATTGTGTGGAAAAGCTACTAACCCAGGAAACGTATGAAATCCCATCCGCCAACGGCATCAACTATGTAAACTGGCGACGCGGTTATAATATAAACCGCGATAAGGGGACGTTGGTCACGACACACCGTTCAACTGCTTGTCATATTACCCGCACCGAGATTTTGTCCACATTCCGGGAGCATTTATACCATAGCGTCATCAAACTGGGTAAAAAACAGCTATATATCCAACGCCACGGAATTCCTCAAGGCTCGGTGCTTTCCACGCTCATTTGTGATCTGGTGTATGACGAGCTTGAGCGACGGCATCTTCGCTTCCATAATGGGAGGAACTGGCGGTACGTGGATGATTTTTTGTTCATCTCGACAAGCGAAACACAGGCGGACGAATTTCTACGCCGCATGACGCGCGGCTTCCCGGAATTTGGCGCCAAGGTATCTCCCAACAAGACGCAGCGGTCTGGCAACATTACATTTATTGGAGTCACATTCAACTCGTGTACATTGCAAGTGTCGGCCCACGCGACCAAATCACCGCACCCGGCATCGTCAACGCTGATTCCTACTTACAAGCAGCTTGTAGCCTCCATCCCTAATACCGCTAAACGCGTTGTCAAGCTGTATGGGAAGGATAACATGAAACGAGCCGCGTTTGTGTTGGCAAAACGGTTCATGTTTGCATGCGATAAACAAACTATTCAGAAGCCTAGTTTAGCGACTGTGAATAATGTCATGCAGCATCTTTACCGCGCATTGGCGGGAATGATGAAGAATGATAAAAGGGGGCAAAAGGTTATTGAGCGAGGGATTAAACGGGCTCTCGAGAGTAGTAGTGCATATCGTCGTTATATTAATCATTAAGCTTCTTATTCTATTATCTAAAACACTTCGTCTTCGTTGTGCACATCAGGAACGGTCTTGTCTTCGTCCATAGGCTCGGGCTTGCTTTTTTCACCATCGTCCTTCTCTTCCTTCTCGGCAGCCTCGTTATTCGTCTCGGCCGGATCCTGTTCCGTTTCTTTAGCTGTTTCATAATCTTCATCTTGCGGTTCAGATTCTTCTTTTGGTGCGTCTTTTTCACCGCCATTCTCTTCCTCTTCTTCTTCTTCCTCTTCTTCAATATCCTTCCCTTTATCCTTCTTTTTGGACTTTTTCTTCTTTTTACCACCACCTTTTTCTTCGCGTTTTTTGGCACGTTCTTGCTCGCGCAACAACCTTGCTTCTTCATCATTCTTGCGCTGTTCTTCAAGCATCTTTTGCTCACGGGCTTTTCGACGTCGTTCAGTTTCTTCAACCCCACCGCTCTTTTTCAGCTTGGACTCGCTAACAAACTCACCAAGTTCTTCCTTAAACGCATCAACGCCACGCATCTCTAGTTCCTTTTTACGCAATTTTTCAGCTCGTTCAATGGCTTCAAGTCGTTGTTCGTGATTCGGCTGCAAGGCAACTACTTCACCCAGCACCGCATCTTTGGCGTGGACAACACCGTCAACTGGTACAGTATCGAGTATAAGGCCGTTGATATTATTGGTGACGGTGCTACTAATGACACCGCCCCACGACTTGTTTTGTTCGTTTGAGCATTCCTCAACAAGACCAAACGTTTCTTCCGCTTTTTGCAAATCGTCTGCCAGATCGGCAACCAGTTCTTCTTGGAGTTTGAAAAATTGTTGCTCCTCGCATACCGTATCGAGCTCCTTTTCCCAAATCTTTTTCCAACCTGGTCGTTCCTTGTGGATATATCCTTCCATCTTTTCCAACCCTTCTTTGGCCTCGCCAAGTTCCTTTTGAACGTATTTGAGCTGTTTCGGGGACGGGCGTACACCTCGCTGGGCAACGTCTTTACGCAACGCCTCGATAATATCTTGTAGATCGTCCACGCTGGTGAGCAGCTTGTCGGTATCTCCGCTGAGTTTCTTGTGGCACGACTCCATGAACCCACGGTGCCCACCGCCACTACCACTCATGCTAGCATTGTTGAGCTTTTGGATCCGGCCAATAATCGTCAATGCTTCTTGTTTCAGCCCTGATAAGCTTTCCGAACTGGTCTGCCGCACCACTGCCAGGTCTTTGCGTAGGCTGTCAAATTCCTTGAAGCTGCCCGCCGAGCTGGACGATAGCCGTTCCTTCGAACTCGGCATTCGATTCAAAACGGGTGGTTGTGGAGGAGGAGCAGCAGCAGCGACTGGAGGGTTATTCTCAATCTTGGCGTTGAGCTCATCAATACTCTTTTGCAGCCCGGCAAGCCCCTCGTCGATATGTTTCTTGACTTCATCCATAACTTCAATATTCAAGCTCAACAGACTGCCTTGTTTAACGTCGTCAAGTGTTTTTTCGTCGAGCTCGTACCTAACCCCACTATATGGGTCTTGAATGTAAATGTCTGGAAACGTGTCCGCACCGGGAGAGTATGCAAACTTGTCAGTGAAAAGCAGCCGCAATGCAGGGATGGTGATCTCCCCGCGCTGTACAACCGACTTTTTCACTTGCCGGCCAATCTGCAAGTATATGGCCAGCTCGTCTGGGTTTGTAGTATTATTCACGCTGTTTAGCAAGACGGAGTTTGACACAACGGCACTGGCCCGTTGCGGGATTTCTGGGCTCGCCGTGTTGATTGTATCGCCTTCCTCCAAAAACTGTGAAGCGTTGTTTTGCGAGATTGAGGGTGAGGACGCAGCCGAGCTGGTCGTGTATTCGGCTTTGCTGCTCGACTGGGGCGATTTGGTTGGTAAGATTGATGTACGTGATGGGGATTGGGGTAAAGGCGGCAGGTCTGGGACTGCCTCTTTGGAACTGGGCACCGACGTGTTTGTCAGCTTTGCAAATTGGTAGGCCGAAAACCGCCGCGAGGCCCTCCGTTCCAACGCCTCGCCTCTCTGCAACGCCACCAACGCATTATTATCCACCGCGGTTGTCGATGATGATGACGACGCGCCACCTTTTCTCGTGGGCGAGGACGACCGCGAATTGGTCGCGCTTGGAAGCTGCAACTGCTGCTGTGGATGTGGGAGCTGCGGTTGTGGTTTGTTTTTATCCACCAACGTTAATGACGGCTCTCTCCCCACACTACTGTCACCACTCGAACTGGCGGGTTGAGCTGGTTGAGTTGGTGGTGGCGGCGGCGGCGGTGGTGGAGGAGGAGGGGGCGGATGAGGATGAGGATGAGGCTGGACCGCTGCGGTAGTTGCCGCCATGTCGTTCTGAGACTGGCGACGATGATGGTACTGTTGCTGGCGTTGCTGCTGGCTGTTTGGCTGGTGATACGAATGCTGAGCGGGGTGTTGTTGCCGGTGGTTACCCCCAGCTGGGTATTTCTGTGGATGTTGATGTTGAAGTTGCCTTGAGCTTGCGCTGGACGAGCTGGAGGAGGCGCTACTGCTTGTCCGGATCATTGTCTGTTTTTGCTTCAGCTGCCGTAGCAGGTTGACGATGATTTCTCGGATCGATGGTAGGTATCTGTCTAGATTTTCTTGGCTTGCATCTTCCGACAGCGCCTTTTCGAGAATAACCCGTAGCGCTTGAGGCACGTCGCCCAAATCCGCAACCTCAACGCCAGCGTTTAGGAAAGCCCGGCACGCGACATTGAACTCATTGCCTAGTATAACATAGACGTCGCTGACATCTTGCTCACTGGCATCACCCCTGGCCCATTGGGTGAGACTCTCTAGCAGCTGTTTGGTTGCTACTAGTAGACGCGTCACTGTGGACTCAATCGTGCTCATGGGCGACGAGTTTCTGGGCCGGTGCGACGAGTCGGCATGCTGTGAAGATGGAGGTGATGGCGTCGCGGCAGCAGCTGGTGGAGGTGGTGGTGGTGGTGGAGGTGGAGGAGGCGCTGGTGGGCCCTGGGCTGGTGGAGGGCCATGCGACATTACTGGCGTGCGTATTTATATAGGTGATGATAGTAGTCTAGTGTCTGATGAGGGGAGAGCGTCTGTATGTATACCCCGGCCGTGTATAAAAAAAATATAAAAAAAAAAAAAAACCTTCTCTTAGAATGCCGTTGAAAAACGATCGAGTTTTTGGAGAGATTGAATTGGGAGGTTTCTTTAAAGTGTGTTTTTGTTTGAACATGTCACGTGTGCACTTTTTGGAGTTTTTTTTTCTTCACCACCACCACGACACACACACACACTAAAACTATGAGCACCACCAACCCAGTGCTGTTTGAAGCGGACTTTTCGCAAACGCCACGTACATTCAAGGCCAAGCCGTTCAAACAGACCACCAAAAAGTACAAAAACGCCAAAGCAATGCTGGCCGAGGAAAAGAAGCGGTTGGACGGGCTGGAGCAGATACCTCTGGATAAAGCCACAATTTTCAGCGTGCGGGCCCCTCCTACTATCAAACCGACCAAAAAATACTGCGATATCACGGGGCTTCCCGCCAAGTACATGACCGCGGCAGGTGGTAATGGCCTGCGGTATTACGATAAGGAAGTGTATGGCGTCATCAACACGTTGTCACAGGGTGTCGACCAACAGTATCTAAGTCTGCGAGGTGCAAATGTGCAGTTGAAGTAAGTTTGGGTTGTCTTACTAGTGCTATATATAGACCTTTCCATTTATTTATTAATACCGTCAAAGTTGTGTAAAAAGCGCGTATATAAAAAATCCCAACAGAAAGAGAAGAAAAAAACACCACTCTTTTTTCTTCCTCCTTACTATGGAAAAAATAGAATCATATCTAACCACCAACACATCTCTCAGAGACTATATAACCTTTGATGAGTTCAAAAAGGGGTTTACTGGGACGAATCAGCGTCTACTGCGGTCAGTATACCAACAATTAATCGCCAAAGACGAGGAGCGGCACGATGAAGTGTTGGAAAACCTCCAACAACACTCACAGCTATTACAACAACAGCTGCAGTTAATATCCGAGCCGAACGACTCGGACGCTAAAGCCGACTCGGACCAGCTCGACAAGCTAGCCCGGAAACTAGCGCAAAAGCTTGACGAACGCGTGATTTCTTTGGACCTCGAAACAGATCAGCTATCGCGGCAAGCCTCACAAAGCGTGGACGCGCTTAACGATTTACGCTATAATTCGGTAGAACGTGGGATTGACGAGACTCGTCAAGAGATTGATGCACTATTATTATCATTATCTTCGTTACAATAAAAAATAAAAATAAAAGGGGGGAGGAGCCGGGAAGCTAACACACATGCTTGATATACCGATCGACTACGGGAAGCCGCGGGAACTTGACCCCGGTCATTGCAGCTTGATAAAATAATTTTGTCAGCGAATCTGGCTTTGCAGTATCCTCCAGCTTTTGATCTTTATGCTCAAACATTATACCAAACCAGCTTTTTAATGCAGCTTTGATACTTATTTTCACGTGCCCAATCAACCCGGTTGGTTGGTTTTGTTGCTGCTGTCTCGTCGTATAACCATCACATTCTCGTAACTCATCAATTTCGTTAGCTTCTTTGCACACCTTGCTATAATTCTCCTCTTCCTGCTTGTTGTTGTTTTGTACAATCTCTGGTATCATAATCCCCAATCCCGATCTTCCAAAACTCTGTCTCAGAGATGCATCCGTTTTTTTTAGCTTTCTTGGTTTGTTGTTTTGGATTTGACCGTTTTCTTGTTTCTCTCCTCCGTATTGATCCAGGTCTGGTGAGCTTACCGGGGTTGGAATGTTCAGCACTGAGCTCCATTTGAGCTTAAATTTGCGAAGCTCGTGATCTGCCTGGCGTAGCTCTTCTTTGGCCTCCAGCACCCGTCGTTCTTTATTCGCCAGCGAGATAAATACATCTTGGAGATTAGGTTGTGAATTCAAAATGTACGGCGAAGTGGCGCTACTGCTGCCATCGTCGTTATCCGAACTATGCAAATGCAAATGATTGTGGTGGTGGTAATTGGTGTTGGTATTGTTGTTGTTGTTGTCATCGAACCACAATATATCGTTATGGCTGAGTTCTTTGGTGGGCGATACAATCGGCGTGGGGTTTATCTGTCGTGATCGATACCGTTTAGAGGGCGAGTTTGCCGGGCTATAGTATGAAATGTCGCTTGAAATGGATAACGATGGCGTGTGGTTTGCTTTCCGTTTGCGGGGCGACGTATTCTCCTTGTTGGACTCGTCTATAGCCACGATGGATTCTAGACCGGCATGGTGCGGAGGGTCCAGCTGGTCGAAATCTAGCGGCGACACATGCCAGGAAATGCTCTTTGAGTGGGTCATGCTAATACTAATGGGGGCAAGAAATAAAAAGAGAGCGCTGGCAAAAATAATTTTGAGTTTGTTTTAGTAAAAATTCAAGTCGACATGCCAAACCACAACTGATAGAATCATCAGATCGAGAAATAGAAAGAAAAAAAAAAAAGAGAGGAAATGTGTGGTGTTAAAAAGGGAAAAAAACGTCTGTTATTTTTTATTATTTTTTATTTTATTTTACCCCTTCAATTATCGGGCGCGGATTTGGATTGGAGCGCTTAATTATTGGGATAATAAACAAAATCTGGCGCGCCTTCTTAAAGCTTTTCAAGGCCTTGACGTCAAAATTTAATAGACATATTGCAATGGACATTATACGCCTCAAAAACAAGCGCTTAATTATACACGTATACTATTATTAATCCCCTGTATACATTCACATTCACGACGCCTTGCAAATGCGGCAAGTTAGAGTGCCGATCGGGAAATGGATAAATAAATAACAAACAATGTTCTACACATGTTTGCAATAAATATACTATACATGGCCGCCAGAGCCATCGCTATTGACATACTCTGGAGGTACAGCCAGCCCGTCGCTCTCCACGTACTTCCACGCCTCGTACTCCCAGTTGAGGTTTGCGTTCCAATGTACACAGTGTCCACCACCACTGCTTGGCTCGATACCTCCCGTGGATGGGCTGGCCGTGATGTAAAACAGCTTGGAGATTCGAGAGTGGTTGAGTGCCATTGCACACATGACACAGGGCTCGTGGGTTAGATATACATGCATATTCAAGCATAAATAGCCCCGTTCTTCTTCTTCTTCTTCGCCAGTCGCGGTTTGGCGGCGTTTATTCTCGTTGGCTGCGGCTTCATGAACCGCATTCATTATACAATGGTTTAATGCACCGCTGTCATCTTCACGGCGGGTATCCACTCTAGACACCACCACCTTATCGCTGGACGGGTCCACAATCAGACAAGCGATGGGATTTGACTCGGATATCCGTTCAGTAACGAGGTGGTGTAAATGTTTTAGTGCGGTGCGGCGCTCCTGTTCGGTCAACGGGGTGGGGATCATATCAACGTTCCCACGCCAAACCATCGGCCACTGTGCCTTATCAGCCCACTCGCGCGTCTGTTCCTTACTCAACCCTTGGTGCTTACAACACTGTTTCCGTTCTAGAGTGTTGGCGGTGTCAATCCCAGCCTGCTGGAGCAAGCTCGCGATATGTTGGCGGGTGTTTGCTTCATTAACAGCACAAACTGCAACCCTCATATATACAACCCCGTCTTCCTGGCGGTCCTTATTAACTCGCCGGATATGTACCAACGAGTGGTCGTCGGGGAACACCGTGCGGAGTTTGGTGACGGTGGGTTGGGACTGTCTAGCCGGGACTACAATCGTCCAAATGTCCACTAACACGGAGAGGGGTTAGTACAATCTCTCTTTATACACACATACTCAGCTCAAACTCGCGGTGGTCCGCATGGGTCTTGATTTGGGCAAAAGGGCCTTGTATATTTTGCAGTTGCATTGTGGCTGAAAAGGAATGAATGAAAAAATTGTTGGCGCGCGCCGCGGGCAAAATTTTTTTTGTCAAAAGGCTCGGCTCTTTTTTTTTCTTCTCCCGTTTGTTCCCCCTGGACTTTCTATTCATCACAACACATCATATAAACCCAAATATGAGTCTGATAGAGCTAGAAGATGGACTGTTAGGCCCACAGCCTAGCTTACAACAAGCCGCGCTGGTGAACCTGAAGAGCTACAAATATAGGTCAACGGACAAGTCGTATCTATCGTACTACGTTCTGAACCCGTACTGGACGTGGTGTGCACAATTCATGCCTAGTTGGCTAGCGCCAAACGTCATAACGCTGCTTGGTATCGGGGCGATTTACTTCAACATTATGTGTGTGGAGATATACATGCCGGATCTGAAGACCCCTGGGCCAACCTGGTTATACCTTTCGTGTGCGTTGGGGCTGTGGTTTTACCAAACAATGGACAATATTGACGGCAAGCAGGCCAGAAAAACGGGCACTAGCTCCCCGCTAGGCGAGCTATTCGACCACGGCATTGACTCGTTAAACTGTTGTCTGGGTGGGCTGGTTCAGTCGGCATGTATGGGGCTAGGTAGCGGATCAACCGCCGCATGGACCACGTTTAGTACCTGTCTGGCCATGTACTTTAGCACCTGGGAGACGTACCACACACACGTCCTATACCTAGGGTACATTAACGGCCCTACTGAAGGGATTGTGGTGGCGGTGATGGTAATGCTGCTGACTGGGGTTATGGGTCCGCAAATTTGGCAACAGACCGCCACTCAGGCATTTGGGTCTGGGTCCATGCTGGCTGTGCTCATTGGCGATGAGTGGCTGTTAAAGGACGTGTGGGTTTGGACTGTAGTCTTGTCCATTCTCATTGTCCACATTCCATTCTGTGTGTACAATGTGTACCAAGCGGTGCAGGAAGGCGAGACTAGAGACGACTTTGTGGAGTGTTTGTTGCAGTTGGTGCCTATCGGGACATTGTCGGTGGCCACGTGGTTCTGGACAAGCTCACCATACTC
Organism: Blastobotrys elegans; assembly: GCA_030564235.1. Lineage (NCBI taxonomy): Eukaryota > Fungi > Ascomycota > Dipodascomycetes > Dipodascales > Trichomonascaceae > Blastobotrys > Blastobotrys elegans. The sequence continues at coordinate 20,464 of JAJLUJ010000196.1, forward strand.
GATAGTGCTGAGCGAGAACCACTTGGTGCTATTTTCACTAACCTTAAGCTTCATTTTTGGTCGAGTCACCACGTCCATCATTCTAGCCCATCTAACCAAGCAAGAGTTCCCATACTGGTCATTACCGCAGTTCCCACTGTTTTTGGGAGCGGTTTTATTCGACATTTTCCCACGGTTGGGCCTGGCATTGCCTTCTGTGTTTGAGCTTTATTATCTATGGGCCATGTTCATTTTTGCATCAATCTACTTTGTCCAATACGGCACGCTTGTCATCAACAAGCTGTGCGATTTTTTGGAAATCAACTGTTTTACCATCAAAAAGGCGGTCGTTATTGGAAAACTTCAATAAACCAAGAAGAAAGAATGAAGAGTGGGTTTAGATTGGTGTTTGCTGTAACCGTAATAAATTCTATTCAGAAAAATAAAGCCGCCATCCTTCTCTTTTGTTGTTGTTCAATTGCATCATGACACATGCTCGACAGTCTGTTTATACGAGTGTTTGCGTAGCTCAGCACCACGCACCACTAGTTCGGCTTCCTTCCCCACCGCGTTTCTCGCCCGCATATGGTCCAATCCCCACAACACGGCCAAGTTTGTGATATCGTAGGGGCCTCTAATACTAAGCGGGTTGTCAGCTTCGGAGCTAATGACAATGCCGCGGCTGCGCGAGGCGCGGATCAATGCGGCGGCGTTTGTAATGACATGTCGGCGGGCGTCGCCAGTCCCGCCACTATACCCAATCTCCACGCGGTAACCTTTATCCACTGCCGCGCAGACAGTCTTGTGGCGTAAAAAGAAGGGCAGTCGTTTTGTTATCGGCAGCGAGATGAGGTCCGGGTCGAGGTTGGTACACGTTTGCAAAATCCGCTCAGTCATGGGCCGAACTGCAACCAAGTCGAATAGAGGGCGTAAAGGGCTGAGGTTGGCGTTTTGCGATGACTCGTCTAGTACAATTGTCACGCGGGTTAGTATGCAAAGTTGCGGGAATTTGCTGCGGATCGACTCAATCTCGCCGGCCATGGGGTTGGCATAGTTCTTTGGTAGCTTGCCGCTTTGAACAACTGTCAGCGCCACCACGTTATACCCCAAGTCCCGCAGAACGGCAAGCGTCTTCAACACCTGCGTCTTGTCATTGCCTTCCGGCCACAGGACGTTCAAATCGTATATCATTGTTGAGGAATAGACAAGTGGGTGATGGTGGTGGTGAATTTTTTTTTTTTTTCCTTTCTTCCTTAAACGCTTACCCGGAAGAATGGCGTATCTATTCTTTCATTTTTCAAAACCACACGACAAAAACAACACCACTATTATGGATGAATCAGAGCATATGAATGAACTGCATTTACACAACGCGGCACGGGCGTTGCTGCACGTGCCTGAGCTTGCTGCGGCAGTACAGCTACGCGGTTTACAAGAATGCAACAAGCAATACCTCAACATACCCCAACAAGTGCTGCAGCATCAATTATGCCAGGAGTGCAGCGTGCCGTGGCTCCCCGGCTACACGCTCAAGACCCGGTTGTCTTTGCAACAAGGCAAGCGGACAAAAGGCGGACTAAACAAGAAACAGAGGCAGAAAAAGAAGGAGAGGGGCGAGTCGACTCAGCGCCAGGTCAAGCTGGTTCAGACATGTTTACGGTGCAAGCATAAAGTGGTGACGGCAGTGGACAAGATTGCCACCGCCAAGCCCACATCCACAACAACAGAACAAACTACAAGCGCGTCCAACCAAAACGCTAAAAAACGAGCAAAGGCTAGAAAGGCAAAGTCATCGCTGCAACAAATGGCTGCTAGTAAAAAAGAACAGGGCACTCAAAAACTAGGCCTGAACTTGAACGACTTTATGCAATTGTGATTTTCTGCACTCGATCGAGGACAAGCTTACTGGTTTATAAAATAAAGAAATATATATTAATAGCATAAGAACAATAAAAATAATAATAATAAAAAATAATTAAAATAATAAGATCTAGAAATCGAAGAAAAAAAAATTGAAGGTAGTTATCAAAAAAAAAAAAAACAAAAAAACAACAACAACAACAGAATAATAAAGAATCGAAAATAGTCAAGCAAAAAAAAAAAATGAATGTCCAAGAGGTGATAACCAAAAATAAATAGAGTAAAGGAAGGATTAGAAGTGAAATTTTGGATGTGTTGGGGGTTGTTTTTTTTTTTTTTTTTTTTTTTTTTTTTTGCTCAAAAGAACGCGTCGTCATTAAACCATGAACAAGACAACACCCATAGCTGGCAAGATAGCCTTGGCACTCAACATTGACCGCAGTGTTGGAGCCGCACCCTGTTCAAGCATGTTTGGGCTGCTTTCTTGAGCCGCAGGGTTAGATACCTGCTCTGGAGCAGTTGGTGCAACAGGGCTCGTTTCCAGGCCAGATGGAGCTGGAACCTCACCAGGAACAGATGGAGCTGGAGTTTGGCCAGGAACAGATGGAGCTGGAATCTCACCTGGAGCAGATGGAGCTGGAGATTGGCCAGGAACAGATGGAGCTGGAACCTCACCAGGAACAGACGGGGCTGGGATGTCACCTGGAACAGATGGAGCTGGAACCTCGCCTGGAACAGATGGAGCTGGAATCTCACCAGGAACAGATGGAGCTGGAGATTGGCCAGGAACAGATGGAGCTGGAACCTCACCAGGAACAGATGGAGCTGGAGATTGGCCAGGAACAGATGGAGCTGGGATCTCACCTGGAACAGATGGAGCTGGAGACTGGCCAGGAACAGATGGAGCTGGAATCTCACCTGGAACAGATGGAGCTGGAATCTCACCAGGAACAGACGGGGCTGGGATCTCACCTGGAACAGATGGAGCTGGAACCTCGCCTGGAACAGACGGGGCTGGGATCTCACCTGGAACAGATGGAGCTGGAACCTCGCCTGGAACAGATGGAGCTGGAATCTCACCAGGAACAGATGGAGCTGGAGATTGGCCAGGAACAGACGGGGCTGGGATCTCACCTGGAACAGATGGAGCTGGAACCTCACCAGGAACAGATGGAGCTGGAATCTCACCAGGAACAGATGGATTCTCACCAGCTGGGGCGCTTGGAACACTGCTTGGAGTCTGCGCGGCTTCCTCGGCAGGTGACGTCACCTTGTTTGCGTTTGTCAAACGTGGAGGAGTGACAGACGGACCACCTCTTGCAGCACCTGGTGGAGGACCAGACTTTGCTTGTGTTTGAGCAGGTAATGTCGACAAAATTGGAACTGGGACTGTTTGCTCAGTCACCACGCCAGTACTGCAGGTTGAGCAAGGTACAGTAGCGTGTTCAGTCTCAACAACTGGGGAAGACCCAGTTGGCTGCGTGGCTGCTGGTTGACTGCCCGCTGGTAAAGTCGATGGTGCCACTGGAACATTGTTGCTCGCTGAAGGCTGGCTGGCCGCTGGTTGACTGCCCGCTGGTAAAGTCGATGGTGCCACTGGAACATTGTTGCTCGCTGAAGGCTGGCTGGCCGCTGGTTGACTGCCCGCTGGTAAAGTCGATGGTGCCACTGGAACATTGTTGCTCGCTGAAGGCTGGCTGGCCGCTGGTTGACTGCCCGCTGGTAAAGTCGCCGTAGTACATGTATAACATGGAACCTCTGGAACGTTATTGCTCGCTGAAGGTTGGTTGGCAGCTGGTGAAGCTGGGACCCCAGGCTTTGTGACAGTTGTGCAAGTAATGCAAGGAGTTGGAGCCACATGGACAGAACCGCCTGTTGGAGCTGGTCCCGAGCCGCCCTTGGTCCACGTAGTGCATGAGTGCCATGTAGAGACCGTGATCACTAGTGGGGTATTTCGAGCCGAGCAAGTAGCACATACAGTTTCTGGGGCTGGAGCAGATTCCGCCGGCTTTTGGTTACTAGGTGCAGACGCTGGTGGAGCCGGGGTTTTAACAGCCGGTTGTGTACCTGGAGCGGCAGGCGATTGACCTGGCACAGACGCTGGTGGAGCCGGGGTTTCAGCAACCGGTTGTGTACCTGGAGCAGCAGGCGATTGGCCTGGCGTACATGTAGAGCAGATCACCTCTCCTGATGGTGGTTGAGAAGCAGCTGGTGCTGGTTGAGTACCTGGCACAGCAGGAGTTTGGTTACCTGGTGCAGACGCTGGAGGGGCCGGGGTTTGAGCAACCGGTTGTGTACCTGGAGCGGCAGGCGATTGACCTGGC
>JAJLUJ010000197.1:7241-24693 GCA_030564235.1 Blastobotrys elegans
TTTTTTTTTTTTTTTTTTTTTTTTTTCTTCCTTTTTCATCTCTCTTTGGTAAAAACATAATAGGCGTAAAAAGTTACGGATAAACTAAACCTAATCGTATGCGAGTGCGGCGCGCCGCTATAAGGTCTCTGTTCCTCGTCAAATTTAGCCGGAATTCATCGCGCGCGTGCATTGCGCATGCAGAGCATATTATATATATATATATATATATATAATATATATATATATATATATCCGATCTGCACATCAATCATGATGATCTTTAAGACTTAATATTATAATTTAAACTTCCGGTCGTATCTTTCTGCGCTATCAGTGCCGGATCGAAGTCTCACCCATGTCCAATAATGCTTCTTCTAATGCTGATTTGGATAAACTTTCTTCCGAAAGGTCGGTAAACGATGACGATGTGTTGCTTTGCGGTTGGGTAGTTATGGGTAAAAAGTCCGGATCGGCAGCTTCTTCTCCCTCATGCTGCATTGGCTGGCTCAAATTGCGGGATTTTGATAAGAGCTGTCTACTGCTTTCACCATAGTTTGAGCCGAAAAATGAGGAGTTGGAAGAGTGTGATTTGAGCGATGTGCTGGAAGCGTTATGGTCGACGTTTTCCGTAACGATAACGTTCTGCTGTTTGGCTCTTGTTTCCGTCGTAATTGCCTTTTGCATTTGTTGCCGCACCTGCTCCAGCTCCTTTTCGTATAGCCACGCCGCTTGTTGGAGGATGAACGGGACAGACACGTTATACTGCTTAGCTCTGTTTTTTTTTTTAGTTTTTTTTTAGTGTGAGTTAGTTCTGAAATAATTATTAAAACCGCATACAGTTGGGCCCCTTATAGTCAAGTTAGCGTGCTTATACCATCTAAAAAAAAAAAAATTGAAACGTACAGTCAATCTCGGACTTGGTGTACGAACGGAGATGTTCCCAAAGCTTGGTCTCTTTCGCCGCGTCCCACTCGGCCGTGGGAGGGTCCTGAAAACCGTTACGATTGAACGGGAAGCGTAGGTACACCGTTATCTTGTCGGGTGCCATTTCGTGGTAAAGTGGCGATAAATAAATAAAAATGGAAGAAAAAAAGTCGGTGCCGATATTTTTTTTCTTTCTCCTCCCAACATCAACGACATCAATAATGGACAATGGCAATGGGCTGCACGTCCAGTTGAACAATATCGACTGTTATCAGTGCGCACCGACGCGATTGGACCAGAAAAGCGTTGTCATTGGCCATACAAAAGACTATCTCAGCCAAGTCCCAGTCGTGCGTGTGTTTGGAAGAACAGACGATGGCCGGACTATTCTCGTACATGTACACGGCATCTTTCCTTATCTCTACGTGAAATATGAGGGGAAGCTTGATGAGGGTATGTAATTAAAAAAAAAAAAAAAAAAAAAAAAAAAAAAAAAAAAAAAAAAAAAAAAAAAAAAAAAAAAAAAAAAGGCCCGATCTATGATCGACAACCTTACATAACACTGCTAATTTTTGGCCTTATAGTCGATGAATATATTGAAGGGCTGTATCACACGATAAACCGCGTAATGTGCGCGTCGCTAAAGCGTGACGCCAACGACCCCCAGAACCTGTTTGTAGCAAACATTGTTCTGTGTAAGGGCGTGCCATTTTATGGATATCACGTCGGGTGGCAGCTGTTTCTCAAGGTGTACCTTGTCAATGCGAATTACACGTTGCGGCTGGCGGATCTGTTTCGGAACGGGCAGATCCTTGGTGCTAAGATGCAACCGCACGAATCGCATATCCCGCATATCCTGCAGTTCTTTGCCGATTTCAACCTGTATGGGTGCGGATGGTTAAACCTATCAGACGCATGTTATAGGTCGGACCACGGCGTGAAAGCGACCTCACACTGTGAGCTGGAGGTGGATGTTACCGCAGACTTGATTATGAATAGGAGCGAGATTGAGCAACAGTATATACATGCAGATTTTGACGGACGGAGGAACAACAGTAAACAGTTTGTCAACCTCCGCGAGCTGTGGAAACAGGACGAGGAAAGACGCACCAGGCTCGGCCAGCACGCGTTTAAAACCCCGCAAAACACTCAACGTAACGTCCAGGGGAAATGGTACAGGCATGACGAGTTTATGAGCAAATTTGATCAGATACCAAGAGACGAGGACGAGTGGGAGTTTCCAAACTATGAAGGCATCCCAACCACATTTGACGCCGTACAAACGATGATGAAGCCGAAAAGTTATGAACGAGTGGATAACGAGGAAAAAGAGGTATTTGACAACACCGCGGAGTGGGAAGAAGAAGTGGAGGAATCAGAATCAGCGCGCAATGATGACACAGTAACGCCACTCCCCGTCAAGCGCGTATCAACAATGGGTCATGCATCAACTAGTGCCAAGCGGTCCCGCTCAGTTTCCTTCTTCAACATCTCGCAGTCCTCCAAATCGGGCACTACAAAGACTAGCTCGTTCGAGTTTAAAGACTCGACACTGCATGGGGTCATGCGGCGATTTGCTTGTGTCGGGGAATGTGCCGCGTTACGTGCGGCGCCGCCGCCCAAGCGTCACGTGCTCAAGACACTAGAACACCACGGCGTGTACCTGCCCCCTATCCAACCATTCTACGGGGATGAGAGGGATGTTCCCAACGTCCAGCTCAACCACGCCGGGATTGATCATAAAGTGACGAGTAATACTGCCTCTTACCTGCCTGATATGTTTGATACCCGTCAGCAGTTTGATGATGGCGGTGTTAAATTGCTGCAGTACTTGCCACGGCCGCCTTCCAAGCGCTCGCTTTGTACAGTGAAAGAACATGTACACACTACTACCACCAAGATCAAGAAGGTGTATTCAAAAACGCGGTCAGAGTATATGAACGTTCTGACTGTTGAAGTACACTCTAGTTCTCAGCCAGGTAAGCTTCCTAACCCCAAGACTGACAAGGTGGACGCCATTTTCTGGCGGATTTTGTACGATGAGACGTTTGATGAGACGTCGAAATGCGGCGTGTTGGCTGTAGGCGAGCATGCATTCCTGCGGCGGCTAGAGCTCGTCTCGAAATGGCCCGTCGTTCACAAACTCCACGAGCGTGATATCTTCCATACCCTGATACAGATGGTGCGCTATTACGATCCGGATATTCTAGCTGGTTACGAGATTCAAAAGTCCTCGTGGGGGTATTTAATCGACCGGGCAATGGTACTAGAAATCGACCTAATGAGCGAGCTATCCCGCATCAAGCACGCCGTATCTGCTGAGCGCGGCAATAAATGGGGGCTTACCCATACCACCGACATTTCAGTGACTGGTCGCTACATGCTAAACATTTGGCGGGTGTTGTGCAAAGAGCTGGCCCTAACTCAGTACACTTTGGAGAATGTGGTCTGGCATAGCTTTAAGGAACGCACCCCGTTTTACTCTTCCGAAACGCTGACAAACTGGTGGAAGCACGGGACAGGCATGCAGCTAGGCTACGCTCTGGCCTACTACACTACTCGGTTAGATTACGAGCTGAGGATCATTGAGAAGCAGGAGCTGGTTGGGCGGTATAGCGAGCAAGCACGTATCATTGGTATCGACTACAATTCCGTGCATTACCGAGGGTCTCAGTTTCAGGTCGAGTCTTTCCTATCCCGGCTAACCAAGAAGGAGAACTTTGTAATGATATCGCCCAGCAAGAAGCAGGTTGGCGAGCAAAACGCACTGGAATACATCCCTCTGGTTATGGAGCCCGAGTCGGAATTTTACACCTCGCCGGTGCTTGTTCTCGATTTCCAATCACTATATCCATCCATCGTCATTGCATACAACTATTGCTACTCTACATTCATCGGAACCTTGCGTAACTCAAACAAGATGGGGTTCACCAACCTTGATATACCACTGGGGCTGTTGGCAAAGTTTAGAGGCAAGGTAGATATCTCCCCCAACGGCATCATCTATGCTAAACAAGAAGTTCGCAAAAGCCTCCTTGCAACAATGCTAAGCGAACTGTTGGAGACGCGAGTTATGGTCAAAGAGGGGATGAAGAACCAGCAGGATAACGTGGCTTTCCAAAAAAGCATGAACAATCGACAACTAGCCCTCAAGATGATTGCCAACGTCACCTATGGCTACACTTCTGCGTCGTTCTCAGGCCGTATGCCGTGCTCAGAAATCGCCGACTCAATCGTGCTTAGCGGGCGAGAGATTCTAGAGCGGGCTATTGATACGATCCAGGGCTCGGAAAAGTGGGGCGCAGATGTGGTGTATGGCGACACAGACTCCATCTTTGTACACTTGCCTGGCAAATCGCGTACACAGGCATTTGATATCGGTGAGGACATTGCCCGTGTCATCACTAAACAGAACCGTGACCCCATCAAGCTCAAATTTGAGAAAGTATACGACCCATGCATTTTACAAACTAAAAAGCGGTACGTGGGGTTTAAATACGAATCGAGAACACAGGCCAGCCCCGTATTCGACGCAAAGGGCACGGAAACAATTCGGCGAGATGGTACCCCCATAGAAGCAGAGATTGAAGAAAAGGCCCTTCGTATCATCTTTGAGACTAAAGATCTTTCCCAGGTCAAGCAGTACCTTATCCACGAATGGGCCAAGATTATCTCTGGCCAGGTCCAAATTGAAAAGTTTTGTTTCGCCAAGGAGGTCAAACTGGGCTCGTATAAAGGAATGCTTCCCGCCGGAGCTGCAATCAGTGCTGCCAAAATGGTGAATGACGAACGAGCTGAGCCGCAGTACCGCGAACGCGTACCGTACGTGGTTATCAATGGCGCTCCGCAAGATCGTCTTATTGACCGCTGTGTTTCCCCAGACCATCTGCTCAAACAATCAGGCGCGACTCTGGACGCTAGATACTACATTACAAAAAACCTCATCCCGCCGCTTGAACGTATGTTCAATATGATGGGGGCCAACATCCGGCAATGGTACGAAGACATGCCTAAGCCGGCTCTTTTCAAGACTAAAGGAGGTGCATACTCAGCCAAGTCTTGTATGATCTGCAATAAACCTGCCACATCCAAAATTTGCCCGTCGTGCCGGTCTGACCCAACAGCAATGTACAACCTGGCCATGCAGCGGCGACACCAAGAAGAGCGGGTCATGAACATTAACACTATATGCCGGAATTGCACGCATACAGCTCCAGGTAGCGCTGTTGAATGCGTTTCGGGGGATTGCCCGGTATACTACGATCGTGTCCGTGAAGGGTCTGCATTGGATTGGTAACAGTTCTATAACTGTGCTATTGGTGCTATAGACGGCCGGCCGTGCGCGCATTGAAACGGAAGCTGACATTTGGACAGGTTGTAGATTACATTCTCGCACTGTTCGAGTGAAAGCTCCGTGCCGAACATGATTGCGCTGCGGCATGCATTGGAGTTTAGTATTTGCAGGATTTTTGAGGGTATGGCCCGTATAGTTGGTAGCGATGTAGGCAAACGAATTTTTGAAGCGTACCCGCTGTTCAAATTATCAACATGATCTTGCACAAGCTGTTTAATGAATACAGCATCCTTCTTTATTGCTAGGCTTGGAATGTGCGTGACTGTACCATTCTCGTAATACACACCCCACTGTCGAAACAAGGCAACGTACTCTTCAGGTATGTCCACTGTGACTGGGGTGATTTGGGTGGGCTGTTTGGGAAACTGGACAAAATCGTGGATTCCCTGTTCAACGCGGATCCGCTCATCAGCTGCGTGCTGGTCAATCAATGCTAGCAATCTCCCACCCACCATCGGTAGTTTGACCATGATGAACGCGCATTGCAACTGGGCAAGCACTTTACAGTTCTTAAGCGAGTCTCGGTACACTTTCTGCTCAATTGGCGTGATGTCGTTATACCCCGGTGTAAAATACCTAGACATTTCAAACCTGTCCATCTGCTGCTGCTGCTGCTGCTTAGGCGGGATGATAGTCGCGTTGACCCGACTCGTTGTTGCCTCCTTCCTGTATACACCAAACTCAGTCCTCGTCTGGCTGTCGTTACTGGACCGGATTTTGGAGAGCTGAACCTGCCTACTAGACTTTGTTTGTTTGGTGTACTCTTCAGCGGTTCCCAGGACCATCTGGGTGATGTCGTCAACCCGTGTGTTGTAAATCTCTTTAAACGGTGATTGGATCAGCTCATGCTCGGTGAGCTGCGTATCAAACAATAATACAAAGCATGGAAATTTTTTGGCGATTTTGCGGTAGAGTTCTGGTGCGACGAGTTTGCGCCGGTTTATAAGAATGAGTTGGGGTTTTCCTTCCTCGCAAACCACGCCGCGCATACTCAGCCCGTCTAGCTGTGCGCTGGCCTGCTTCCAGCTGCTCCCAATCATATAATTCAAAGCTCTAGCTACCGCCACAATCCGTTCATTATTCTCCTTGATTGCAAACTTTTTTTGGTTATTCTCCAAACACGTCAAGTTAACGTTGCTAGCTACCAATACAGGCCACAGCGCTTCTTTAATCTTGCTTAGCCCGACTCGTTGGCATTTACGGGCCGGCATATTGCCAAACAAGTTGCTCACGCTAACATTTGTGCCAAAGTCGCAAGAGTCCATATACCCGGCTAGCCTTTGGCCTTGATTGATGCGGATAGTGTACCCACTGGCGTAACCCGCGGCGCGTGAGGTCATGGTGACGAGTGATAGTTGGGAAATGGCAGCCACCGCTTCACCACGGAACCCAAACGTGTCCACACTACTGAGATCCTTGAGCGAGGTGATCTTGGACGTATAACCCTTCAACCCAAGCTTATTGTCTAGGTCGGTTGGCGAGATTCCCGACCCATCGTCGGCCACACTAAACGCTAAGTTTTTGAAATCCAGGCTCACGCGGACATTCTTTGCTCCTGAATCGATACTATTCTGAACAAGCTCTGCAACGCAGTTTTCGAAAGTTGGCGCGCTAGCCTGGGACGACAAGATTTTGGATACGTTCTCATTGAGGCATTGGATCATCGTCGTGAAAAGACGAAAAAAGTGGCCGCGAGCGGACGTTGGGAGAATAAAAATCCCTTGTCTGCCGTGCACGGCGTGGGGTCTCACACCAAAAGCAAATATACACTTAGTGAGCATATATATATATAAGGTATCATCCAGCCCGTTTCTTTTCGTGATCAAGCAAAATGAAGTTTCTAGCTGCTATTTTCATCGCCGTGTTTATTACTCAAGCCAACGCCTACTTAATGTGGTTGTATGAAGGGCCGGCAAAGACTGGTCGATACTATGAATACCGCAGCTGTAATGGCGACCAAGGATGTTTCCAAATCAACGCTCCGTTGACAGCCAACGTTCTGTCGTACAAGTTCTGTGGTGGTGGGAAAGCTTCGGTAACCTTTTACCCAGAGTTTTCTTGCAAGGGTATGCCAATCCGTTCTTCCAAGGAAATGATTGAGGAGTTTACGTTCCCAGGGGGGAAATCCAACATGAAGAGCTTCAAGATTACTGGTTCACCAAGCACTTGCTCGTGTTAGTTTGTAGAATTTAAATGAAGCAGGTTCCCGCCAATTGCGCCACGTGCTTTTTTTTAAAAAAAAAAAAAGGTACCAGGCACCATGATCATCGCAAAATTGTCTCGGTGATTTTCGGCGGCTTTTGTTTTACACACCAAGTGAACATATGTAAGTTTAAAGTAATTGCTATGATGTTCTCACTTTTCCCTTTTGTCGATCTGTTCAGCCTATGAAGGGATTTTCACGCTTCTCCAGTACCCGTTGTCCGTACTCTCACACTCCATACGGTAAAAACCGGTATATCAAAAAAGCTTCAGAGTTCCTGGTATATTCATACGTATACCTACAACATGTTTTAAGTATATACTGTTCCCTCCTTCGAATTCACGTTGCAGTAGTTCCACCTTTTTGCGCACTTTCTAGCCGCATCCCAAGAATACGGTACATCTCTGGTGTAAAACAAGTGTATGTGGGGTTAACGACAAAAGCCACTTTTGTTCAGGGTCTTACACAGCCTCGATCATCGAATGTTGGTCATGACGCGATATCGTCTCGCTATATATACCGGATATATAGAATATTCTGTCGCTAATATTAAGAATGAAGATTGATTTCAGATACGTGGTGGATTTTGTCAACAATAAATTGGGTCCAGAAAATCCATTGAGGTTGGGAAAGTAATTGTTATATATGGCTTTATAAAGCATGTATTTCTAGACAAAAAATTACCCAGCAAGCGCAGAAGCAAAGCTCTGGCCCCGAACATTCAATAGGTGAGTAGCAAACCGGGGACCCATCCCGCAGATCATTTGCCATGTATCGGATTCTTTGACTTAAATTGGGCGTACATGATCAACGAACCAATATTCTACCCAAGCTCGTTGGCTGCCGTGCGCGGCGTTCACAGTATAGATGTTGGGGTGATTTCACATACATACCCACTCAATGAAAGCAATATATCTTTGTTTACAAAAGGGTATCCTCCTCTCTCGTGTTCTCGCATTGATAAACCCCAAAGGTGACATTCCTATTTTTAGTTCCCTTTGCCGCGTCTGTTTCCAAATCAATGCTCCGTTGACGGCAAATATGCTAGGTTTTGAAACACCAAACATATAATATTGTAAAACCAATCCATCAATCAAAAAAGTTCCATTGTTATGGGGGGGGGGGGGGGGGGTGGGGGTATACGGCTTACACAAGGCACCATGATCATCTTCAATTTGTTTCGGCGGCGTCGTTCCAAGCGAGCGAGAGACTGGTTGATCGAGTGTGTGTCATGGTAAACAGGGTATTTATTTTTTTCCCATTTGTCGATCGCCGCATGTGCTTTTTCGCAACGAATGTATATAAAAGAGGAGTCTCCCCCGCCCCCCTCCTTCTTTCTTCTGTCATTCCTCCAAAATGGTATCTATCTCATCAATTATCACTGCTTCGTTCATCGCTTCGGCATCTGCCTGGAAGCTTAGCGTGTGGTCTGGTCAAAACGCACAAGGTGCCCACCACTATGAGTATTACAGCTGTGATGGCGATGAAAAGTGTTATAGTGTTGCTCCGCCCTTGAAGGATAACGTGTTTAGTTACAACTGGTGTGGTGGTGGCGAAGCTGACCTGACTGTTTATGATGGTGACGATTGTAGTGGTACAATCGTTTCCCAAGAGAATGGACTGAAAAACTCCGTTAAGAGTTTTTATGGACCAAATCGGAACGTCAAGAGTTTCAGAGTTACTGGCTCGTATAATACCTGTATTTGCTAAATATATCTTCCCTTCCGTACCTTAACAGCATACTACCTGCGTAGCTCGCTTCACCAAAAACTGTCTCACACAAACCATACAACGAGAAGGATCAATTACTGCTTTCTCGTCGTGCCACTCATCAGATACAAGAGGTTCTCAAATAAAACGTACATAGAACTCAGTATAATATAATGTTAACTACCATGTCTACTATATACGTCTGTCAACAAATCTCCCAATTGGGAGAACTCACCCACCGTTAACCAATCAAGCATCTCCACAACCGTAGTACGATGGAGACGCGTATATATACACAGCACAGCCAATTAATTATAACTGATACGAAGAGATAAAGTCCAATATTTTATATATTGTTCAAGTCGCAGTCAATTAATTGCCATGATGTACTTGTCGGGACAGAAGAAACATGAGCAACATCTCGTACTCAAATCGATGGCATAAACCCAGCCTTGCGCTCCTATCATTTCAGAATTATGGCAAAAAAAAATGGATTCATACCAGCTGGCCTGGAGGATCCGGAGTCTATATATCGATCAATCTGCTCTCGCGAGCGAGCGGGCAAGTGGTGCATGCATGCTTCTCATGCGCATGCGGCTATTGTAGCGCGCGCGCGTTGGGAAAAGAGCGGAGAGGAATATTGTCTCACAATCTCAAAAGACAAAACACGTTCGGCAATTTTTCTCTTCTTTTCCCCTTTCTTTTCGGGAACCCGACACTGAGTGCATTCACACGCCGGACCATAATATACACGCATACATAAAAGTTATATCGGCTAATTCTAAACGTGACAGGTGATTCCGCCGTCGACAATTATGTCGGAACCGGTAATAAACGTGCCGGCATCGCTGCATAGCAACAACACTGCACCACTAAGCTCGTGGGGTTCGCCCATTCGGCCCTGAGGAGTAACCGAGGCCCACGATTCGTTCAGACGCTCAGCACCATTTGTCATTGTAATGTTGGTTTTGATAAACCCTGGCGAAATGGAATTTACTCGGATACCATACGGTGATAACTCAGCAGCCAGTGAAGCCCGCATCCCCAAGATTGCCGACTTTGTAGTGTGGTAGGACGTTGGGATGGGAGGGAAACATTTAGCATGGCCCGCTACTGAGCTGATTAGCACAATAGACCCGCCATGACCCTGGTCAACCATCCTTTGACCAAAGTACTTGGCAGCGTAGAAAGACCCATTAACAGTCACGTCCATCATCCCTTCCCATTCTTCCGGGCTGGCTTTAAGCGCGCCTTTGGGGTTGATGTACCCGGCAAACGTTAAGACAATATCGATGGATTTCAAAACCTCGTCAGAGTATTCCACGGCGGCTTTGATCTGGTCCAATTTACCAACATCAACCTGTCGGATTGCGACAGTACGGGTTGGGAACCGTGTCTGTAACTTGTCTTGAGCAGCGGCCAGTTGGTTGGAATCTTTGTCGATCAACAATATTCCTTCAAGACCGTGTTCCAACAACGCTTCGGCGGAGGCTAGACCCAACCCCTGGGCGCCGCCAGTCACAATTGCATTCTTGTTAGCCACGCTGAATCGTTGTTTCGCCTTCTCTTCGGGGCTGATTTCTGGGGAAAATTCTTGTGGAGGGTTGGAGGATGCAAATTTTGTGTATGAAAAGCTCATTTGTAGTCGCAGTGAGGAATAAGAGAAATTATTACCACGGCAATGACATGCCTTCTACAAAATAAATAACTGCAAATATCAAAAATGCCGCTGCCCCCGCCAACGTGACCTGCCGCATTGAAATCTTGGTGGCCAGCAGCCGGCCGCCAACCACCGCGGCCCCAGTACAAACTGCATGGCCGGCAATAGCCCCAATAATCACAAACCAATACTCCGACCCAGCAGCCATGGCGATTGTGGCCACCTGTGACCGGTCACCCCACTCGCCCAAAAACGTCATGACAAATACTTGAACCCAAACCGGACTCAATACCAAATTCGCCAAATTTTGTAGCCCTTCCAAGAACTGCTCCCACCACGCAGACTCGCCATTAACGCGTCGGCGGTGTCGTCGGCTAGTGTATAACGGAACGTCGTGTTCATCAGACGACATTCTAGGCGAGTTGGCACTCTCCTTCTCATTATTGTGTTTAGTAGTATCGTTATTGTTAGCGGCATACCCTCGTTCCAAATCGTCATCACGATGGGCAATCTCCTTTTCCTCAATCTCGTGCTCCACTTCTTCCAGCTCTTCGTCCACACCCATGCCAGGTTTCATCTCCAATCCTTCTCGGATCAGTTTGATGCCAAACACCACGAATAGAATCGCGGCCAGGAGGCTAGTCACCTTTTTTGGCATAAAAGTGGGCAATGCATGACCCAAAAACGCACTTAGCACGGACATGACAATCAAAGAGCTTAATGCAGACGTAAAGACGGTTACGCGCGGATGTTTCATTGCCATCAACGCAGCAATCAGGAACGTCTTGTCGCCCACCTCCGAAAACAAAATCATAGACGCGGCCATCGTGAATGAATGAAACGACGACGATCCGGCCTTTTGGGCTTCCTCTTTAACCTTCTCCGCAACTGGAGTTGGTTTAGAATCTGTGCTTGTGCCTGTGGCAAGGGCAGGTGCAGGGACAACAGCAGCACCAGCACCCCCCTCCTTTTCCTTCTCCTTATCGGAAGAAATACCAATATTGTTAGGATCATAGTCGTTCAACACCACCGGGTGATCGTCTGAGATCTCAGCCGCCTCTTTGTCTGTATCGGGCACGTCCATTTTCTGGTGGTCAATCTTGGGCTGCGATTTTGTGTACTTGTCGCCGCCCTCGACCAAATCCTCCGAAACTGTGTTATCCTTTGGCGATGTTTTCACAGCCTTGTCAGAATCATGCAAGGCCGCTGCTTCTTTCGAGTCTGGTGGGATTACGTCAGTACCTTTGCTCACATCTACAGCTTTGGCGCTGACAGTCGCTGCCAATAGTAAGATGCCAATCTTCATTTTGTCAGTGTGTAGGGTACGAGTCGGTGAAAAGTGAAGTGAGCAAGGGAAGAAAGAAAAAAAAAAAAAAATCAAAAATAAGGGAAGGGGAAAACGTGTTTTTTGTTGGGAGGTAAATTTTCTCAATCACGTGCAACCAGCCTCATCGTCAACACCTAGGCTGGCTACCTCAGGTCCGAATGGAAGCCATAATATTGCAGTCAAAATAAGCATTTTGTAGCTTTTAACTGTTTAATAGCTATCGACACGTGGTTGAAGAGTGAGGCAAGGAAGCTCATCCACTAGCGCGCTCATGTGTACAGGATGACTGATCACGCGCGGTACTCTTATGTAATATGCGGCGGCCGCCGTCCATCTATTTTGAGAGAGGTTTTTTTTTTTTTTGTCCCCTCCCTCTCTCCCTCTTTGTTACGATATGGACAGACAAACTACTGAATATGGTGGCCGTGGGTATTACAGCACCACAGACCTGCCTGCCGAGTTGGAGCTTTTACAAGTTGTCCCTTACACCTGGGTCGTGTTTAGACCCTTCAAAAAGGAAGTGTGTGCTTACTGTTTCCACTACGACAATGGCAAATCAATGAAGGTTAGACTGGATCATCCCAAAACAGCGACGAAAAGAAACAAACAGAGGGCGTACGCCGGGCTGTATTTCTGTAGTTTAGAATGTTGTGATGATTGGAAATTAAACGAGGATGCCGATCAGCTGATGAGTTTAACGTTGGAAATGCTCGAGCAAAGGATTAAAATCAAAGACTCACAGGAAAAAACAAACCCAGAAGCTGATTTATGGAGCAGCTTAACCAACCTAAAACAAGTGCAGCCGCTGGAGGCTGAAGAGTACGATATTGCACGAATGGTAGCGGTAGTACTTGTTAAAAAACTAAGAAACTTGGTGGACGACGGGTTTGACGATTTGCAGTCAAACGAAGCCCAGTTCCTTGAAAAGTACCCATACATGATGTACTCACACGTCGCAGTATACCGATTCTTACAATTGGTGCTGCCCAAACAGCTCAAGGCGATACTCACCCCAGAGCTAGTTCGTCAGACCGTGGGTAGAGAAGCAGGCAATGCGTTTGGTATTTGGCAACAACCTTTGACTTTGGAGTCGGAGTGTTTGGGGTCAGCCCTTTACACACAAGCGTCATTTTTCAACCATTCATGTGATCCAAACGTGCTCAAAAAACGAGTGGGGCGTCATATGGTGTTTACCACGATACGTCCAATCAAGCCAAACGAACAATTATGCATTTCCTATGGGATGATTGACCATTTGCCGGTTCAGGAACGTCTGAACCAGCTTTCTTCGCAATGGTTTTTCCAATGTCAATGTGCAAAGTGTTTACAGCAGATGCTGAAACTTTAAATTAAGCCAAGTAATTTACAAAAACATAACAATGCGAGTGATCAATCGATAGGATTTTTATCTCGCATTAGCCAACATGTCTTGACATCTATGACGAAAATTTGCATTTTGTGCGGGAGGGTTTCGAAATCAGGGTAAGGCATTAGGAATTTGAGGGGCGGAGGGGCGCGCCGGATTGGTAAGTTAAGGTACGCTGTCTTGATTCGCGGGTCTCGGCTACATCATCCATTTGTACGAAATATGCTAGCGTAGAAACCATAGCTATTAAAGGGATTAGATCAAGAACTAAGGTCACAAATGCAGCTATTGTTAGAATGGCATTTATTCGACCCAAAACTATTGTAAGCCTTACAAGCATAAAAGCGTGAGACCAGTCACTATATGCATCGTTCGATTTTTGATTGTCTTTGATTAGGCGCCTTACTGCTATCCATAGTTCATGGCAACCGGCGGAATTGTACTGGCTTGATTTCGCAGCATCGACCGGTGAATTCATGAGAAGCGGACGTGGCGGTTGGAAGTACCCCACGTGCTTATTGGGGTGACATACTGTGGGGTGCCCACGTGAAATGAGGGACATTATCATACACCAGCGCACGTTGTGAATTAATGGTCCTAACTAACTGCTGCAGCCATGGTAACCGATGAATGTGCCGTACATAAGTCCTTAGCCGAGAGACCTTTCCAATTGTAGATGTGTAGTTCAAAAAGCAAAAGTACTTCCCAAAAGTTGCTTTTATCTATAGATATATTAAAATACATTACAATACCGTTCAACTAAAGAGAGTCAGGTCGATTGAATCTGTCAGAACCTATCAACGCAGTCATACCTGATCTTGGCACCACGTGTATACAACAACGGGTCCGGATACTAGGAGGAACGAGAAGAGTGAATTATAAGCAAGCAGGAGGGGAGATACAAAGCCTATAGCGAGACCGGGTCAAGCGCGTTTCTTTTAGATAGACCCGTTTATTGACTCGATGGTAAGCGGTGCATCTTCAAATAGCCTCAAATAACGTATGTCAATATATATAAAAGGCCAGAATACAGAAAGTAGGCCCAACGTCACCGAGCTCTATACCATTCCTAAACAACCCTAGGTTAACTATGACCGTTTTGTATCAACCTATCATGCTTGCTTATGATCTCTAGAATGCTGGAAATGCACTTGAATGCACCACCACCTCACCAAGGACAAAGTAAACATTAGTAGGTTAGGTGGGGAATAATGTACACAACGGGACCAGCTTAAACCTCCTATTTGATCTAAGATCGGACCTCAACAAATTTCGTTTAGTACGCGTCGCATTTCAAAGTACAAAAAAACCTGAAACTACATCCATTACACCTCAAAATTTTCAATAATACAAAGTCAAAATTCATTACCATATTTCTCTTTCTTTTGTTGCAGTCTTTGCTTGCATCTCTTCCTTTTTTTTTAATACAAAAACTAACAAAATTACTCTTCTTCCTCTTCTTCCTCGCCGCCTTCTTCAGACTTTTGAGCACGCTTTCGCTTCACACGACCTGGTCGACCACCGCCATATGGAGACTTCAAGGAAAAGTCAATGTGCTTTTGGGATTCCAAACGAACCATGAAAGATGGAACGTCAACAATTTGCTTACCAACACGAATGTGCTTTTGGGTGATCAAAACTCGAGCATGGTGCATAGACTTGGCCAGGCCAAGCTTGAATACTTGAGTTTGCAATCGTCGTTCCAAAAAGTCTTCTAGTCGCAAAGCCAACACATAATCCAACTTCATCTTGTCTTCGTCCAAAACACCGATTCGGACCAATCGTCGAATCAAAGCATTACCTTCAAACAATCGCTTTGGGTCCTTTTCGTCTCGCTTCAACAATTCTCGGGCAGAAGATCGAATCTTTGACAATTGGTGGTTGATTCGGTAAATTTCTCGCTTGTTCTTCAATGCATATTCACCGCACAGCTTTAGTTCTGCGTCCAAACGAGCAGAGTCGAATTGCTTAGTTGGGACGGTGTACGTCTTGCTACTGTTGCTTGGGGCGGATGGCATGGTGTGTCGTTGACTACAGAGTGGTGGTCTCGAGTAGAATTCTTTTTTTGTTTGATTATTTGGTAGGCGGGTTTGGGAGGAGTTTTTCTGGCGTTGCCCTAATTCCGCTGCACCAAACGACTCCTCCCAACCCATTTTCGCGCTGTGTGGTCGGAATTCTAGGGCTTCTTGTGCGCGCGACGTATGGAATGCGCAGATTTGTGACTGGGTTTGCATTGCGCTCACCCGATTGGGAAATATCAACGCGCGCGTGCCACACTGAAAAATTGATGAAAAAAGTTGGCTCACGCTGCAAAATACACTAAAATGCGGCTCATATATGTTAGTAAATATGGCTTCATTAACTGGCTGTCTGAACTAGTGGATAAGACCAATGTGTTAAGGAATGAATCCATGAATGTGTAACATATAAGAAGGAGATATTACTACTAGCCACATACGTAATTTTATTGCCATACCTTCAAATACGGTAGATAAGCGGTTTGATTTTCTTTTAAAATCCTCATTTTGCCGCGTGCAGTGCGGCGGTATGCATAATCAGCCTTATAGTAAAATCTGTAAGGTTAGAGGGCGTAAAGGCTTATCGGCACTATAAAGAATATAGCAAATTTACCGGTGATATTTCTGTTCATCAAGACTGGGTTTATAATATGGAATTAGTGGAAGCCCTTACGAATTTAACCCTTAAAGTCTTAAAGAGTACATTTTTTAAAAAGAAACAGAAAAAACTCTAAAATGGCGATAACGGAACATTGATACTGCCACATAACAAGCCTCTCTTTCCCGAGAATTAATCACTTATTTTTATTCAATGCTGAGCGTGAAAATCCATATATAATTTATCGCGGTCCATCTTTCTTGTCCCCATGAACAATACCAATTGTATGAGAATTTTTGTTTCAAAAACCGAGTAAACGTCATGAATCATCAGGAAATAACTTCCTGCCTAGAGTGTGAGCGAGTCGGACGAAGCTATGTCCGAAACGCCATGGCACCCGGAGAAACCTGTTCCTATTCCATATGTGACGACAGCCCTCCGCCAGCAAGTCCGACCGGAGTGGACCCTCTCATTAACTTTTTTTCCTTTTCCTTTTCCTTTTCTGACAATTGTTTTTCCGACAATTGTTTTTCTGACCTTCTGCCCTTCTTTTATTCTACTCGTCCCCACACGGGGCCCAATCCAAGTCTTTTTCCCCAACTTCTCCGTGATTATGAGTTTTTTATATAATGTATGTTATTTAATAAATGAAGAGAAGAAGAAAAACCTGTCCCATGTACCTGCAGAAAGGTTTGACGCGGTCGACAAAACAACTCTGAACAGCCAAAAAGACACATAACCATTCATAATGGGAAGAGTGTTCGTGATCAGCAGAGGGGATTCCTTTCTATTCCCTAAGAAGAAAAAAAAAGATGACTTCAGTCAAGGTACATCAAAATGGAAGACAAAAAAAATTAATTTACCGAAATAATGGTAATGAACAATGAAATGATCACGTGCGGCTTCTGTGGATCGAACACAGTGCCTCCAGATCTTCAGTCTGGCGCTCTCCCAATTGAGCTAAAGCCGCGGGCTGGAAGCTGAGATCTATATTACATGTCTCTCGACAGCAGGTCTGAGCCGCACCGCGTGCGGCTGATCACGAGATTATTGAAGATTTCATGAGGTTGAAAGCGTGGAGCACATTCTGAAGCGGTGTCCACTTCTGGAGAGGGCGCGAGACAAGATGCGGGTAGTGTCGAGCGACTTGGACATGACGAAGGTGTGGGCTGATGAAAAGGGGGTTGAAGCGGTGATCGAGTTCGCCAAAAGTGATACAAAGTATCGCATACATTCTCATCTAGCAGCAGCTGAGGATAGTAGAAGCCTGTGCCAGGAAGAGACTTTGTCTCCCCCAGGTACTCCAAGTG
>JAJLUJ010000198.1:0-24561 GCA_030564235.1 Blastobotrys elegans
TACAATCTTAGTAACCCGCCGCACCATTGCAAGCGCTAATAATTATGCAGACACCTTTTTATCGTATTCATGCTTGCCATGGTGTGCAGTAGCGCGTAAGTTGAGCAACCACCCCCTCCCTCCCCCAACATCCGATACACCCACATTCGGTGTGGTGCAGGCGGCGTATGCGCGGGATGATGTGTTGCGCGGAATTGCCCTTAGTTATCTAGAGCCTTGGGTCTAATAATAAAAAATCGTGAGTTTTGGCAGTGTAAGGAATTTGGCGACAAAACAGGCCACAGAGGCGTGTGATGGTCATAAGTCAACTGAGCTAAGGAGGCGGGTACGTAAGATTATCAAATACGAAAGTTTTTTTATAAATTTATAAACGCCTCCACCCCCTCATCATAACGAATCGTTGGTATCTCTGATTGAGATTCGTCACATCTCAGATTCGTACGATATGACTGAAAGGTGTATATAAAAAATAAAAATAAATCGGGGTATTCGCTAAATTTAAAATTTAAGGGTCGTGTGATAGTCAGCAAAGTGAGCATCAAGACGACAGACCGGTCTGATCCAATATAAGTATATACAAATGGCTGGTTTGCGTCAAATATCCCATTTATTTTTTATTTTTATTTTCGTAGCGACAGCCGGTCTATCAATACCAGTATATATATAGGCGATCAAAAATAAAGATACCAATACTGGTCGGTCGACTTAATTAACACAAGCGCGCTTAAGATGCGCAGGAATTCTGTCAAAAAAAAAATATTGCAAGCTCATGAACGCTTAATTGTTAATCAGTTAACTCAATCAATTGGCCACGATCCATGCCAGCGTCGTGCATAATTAATACGATTGATCATTGCAAATAATAATTCATAGCGATCAGTAGGTACGGTAAGCCTAGGCAAGCTAGCTTAGTGCCGGCCGGCATATATATAGTATCAAGTGCAATATACGGTGGCATGAAATCGCGGACTATCGTGCGTATACTAGCTATGAGCTCAACCACCGTTTTTTCTCCTTTTCACCCTTCCCAGCCTAGGTACTTGATTCTCATGATGCATCATGAAAGCGAGCTCCTCGTACTGATCGATCTCTGATCGTGAGGTAAAGGCAGGGCGC
Source organism: Blastobotrys elegans (assembly GCA_030564235.1). Taxonomy (NCBI): domain Eukaryota; kingdom Fungi; phylum Ascomycota; class Dipodascomycetes; order Dipodascales; family Trichomonascaceae; genus Blastobotrys; species Blastobotrys elegans. The sequence goes on from JAJLUJ010000198.1 coordinate 1,117, forward strand.
AAATCGGTCGACCCAGATCATCGTTATAATCCGATCCCAGATAATCACGATTAAAGGAAGAAGGAAGGAAAAAGCGTTGAACCAAAAAACCTGAGGCCATGGGGTCGGTTCTATCTCAAATTTAACCCAATGTTGCAACCAATTTAAATGTGTTGACCACTTGAGCTCTGATCATCGGTAGATTAACTATTTCAACAAATTTTTAAAGGGGGATGATTCCGCGGGGTGGTTGGGTTGGGTCGTGATCTCTCAGTCATATCGGAACCTTCCGATGGGAAGAAAAAAATTTTTTTTTTTTTTTTTTGGATTACCCTGCCTATACCGTCACGGAAAAAAGACTCTTTAGAGACTTGATTACCCTCCTCCCACTCGGCTACTACGGAATCCTTGCCGCTTTGGACCGGCCGGCAGCTTTTAATGTATACGAAAAATTAATGTATCAGTCGGCTCGGGAGTATGTTAATGCCGCCCGGGTTATAAGCCGCTTGGCTCAATTGCAAGGTTCGATGACCATATATGCTCAGCGCTGGGACTGACTGGCGCGCAAACCAAACTTAAGCCCCCCGACCGACCGCCGCGGGTCTTAGCTTAGCTTATAATAACTATAGCCTACGTAAGACGGAATATCGGCAGTTTGTGGTTGCGTTGTTTTTGTATCAAATGAAGGGTTTTACAGGTAAGCGCTGAGAGAGAAAGGAAAAAAAAAAATTTCGCGTAACCAAACCAAACAAACGCAAGTTAAGTAAATATCCCGGCGGCCCCATTTTTTTTTTCTTCCCTCCTTTCTCTCCCTACAAATCTACCACCCAATTTTAAATCTTTCTTTTTTTTTTTTTTTTTCCTCCTTCCCACTCTTCATCATATCCCTTGTGTACATCGATCTTAATATCCATCCACCCATTCCTTCATTCATTCATCCAACAAACCGAAACCGATAAAACGGGGGGAGAAACGATAAACAGGAATAAACATAGTCGCCTTCATTGTGTGGCAAAAAAGAAAAAGATTGCCTCCATCCAGAACGGTACTATAAATAATTATTGACCGCGGGTTTGCACCAACAAACAAGACCTCAACACACACACACACACAAGAACACTCGACACTCGACGCTCGACAAAACATGAGCGCAATAATAAAAAAGCTACAGGCTGTGTTTCTAGCAGATGCTGTGCCAGGGTCGACGCTAGGACAGTTGGAAACATCCTGGGATGTTCGTAAATCTGTGGCCAAGCTACGACAGCACAAGTTCAACAAGTGGGATATACAATACCTTGTAATGGCCCCCTCGCTGCTCTTTTCACTGGTTGTCATTAACGGGCCGCCGTTTATACTGAAGCTAGCGGCGGTGTTTTTATTTGGGCTCATTTGCATGATACCAGTCACTGGACAGTTTTGGTTTCGGTTTTTGCCAATCGGGACGTGGTTGACCTTGTTCTTCACATGCGGTTCCATCCCAGCCGAATGGCGGCCCTCGATCTATGTACGAGTGCTGCCAGCACTTGAAACGATCTTATATGGTGGCGACCTTAGCGAGGTTTTTGCCTCATACACATGCTCCGCATTGGACGTTGTGGCGTGGATTCCATATGGAATGGGCCATTACACGCTACCATTTGTAGTCGCGTCCATTTGTTTTATTTTTGGGCCACCAAAAACCCTTCCAGTGTTTGCATTTGCATTTGGCTGGAACAATTGGATCGCGGTGCTGATTCAAATTTGTTTCCCGACTGCTCCGCCGTGGTATCAACGGCTGTATGGGCTCAACCCTGCCAACTATTCGGTCATGGGGAGCCCAGGCGGGTTGGCACGGATCGACGAGCTGTTTGGGCTGAACCTGTACACTGGGGCGTTTAGCGCATCGCCACTGGTGTTTGGCGCGTTTCCATCTCTGCACTCGGGATTTGCCGTTATGGAAGCCCTATTCCTCTCCCACCTGTTCCCCAAATACACTCCAGCCTTCTTTGCCTACGTGATGTGGATCTGGTGGAGCACAATGTACCTCACGCACCACTACTTTATCGACTTGATTGGCGGCGCCGCCATTGCCTTTTCAATCTTTTACTTTTGCAAAATGACTTGCCTACCTCGAGTCCAACCGGGCAAGTTTGCTCGGTGGAGCTACGACTACATTGAGACTGGAGTTGAGCAGCCAATCAAGTTTAGAAAGAGTATTGATTTGGAAAGTGGTGACGATGATCATGTAGATGATGATGTGTATGACGTTGGTGTGGATGATGAAGAGGCAATGTTTGAGCTCCCACCAATTGACACTAGCATGCATCATCATCATCACAAGGCTGGCGCTGCAATTGTTGCGGCGGCGACTACCCACCATCACAAGACGTCTTCATACCACCTTTATGACGCGGATATGATCCGCTCCACAAGCGCGTCTAGCCCGTCAAATCCAATCAGCCCTACAAAGATTGTGCGCACCGGCACTCCAGATTCAGTATTCGCGGTGCAGAGGGCAATGTCGCCTAGCAGCTTTCGAAGCGATGATGACAGACCAAAGATTGCATAATGATTGATGAAGAAAGAAGAAAAGAAAAAAAACGCCGGGTTTTTAATGATGTATGATAAAACGAATAGACAATCCTCCTTAATAAATTAATTTTACGACATTCTAATTTTTTTTTTTATTATTATTATTGCTGAAAATGCGGCTTGAAATAAATAAATACAAAGCTAGGTTGGGTAAACACTGCTTCCTTTGAACACCTTTTACGAGGTTTTGCTGACAATCTCGTCGACGGATGTTGCCATCTCGGGGTAGACGGTCTTTATCTGTTGAGCAAGCGCGTCGCGGTATTTCCCCATTGCCAGCATCTTCCCATTGATATACTGGTTCTGTTTCCCGAGCAGCTCGACAAACTCTCGCGTGTACACGTCAGGGTTCCGGCCATTCTCAATGTACTCCACCACGTCGATGGGGATTTGATGTTCGCCGAGCGGCTGTGAGGAAGCATTGAGTTTCTGAAACTCATCCACCAACGAGTTGACGCGGTTCATCAGCCCCTCCTTCCCCTCCGCGGTGGCCTGATAATCATGCACCATAATCCCCAGCTCAATCTCCGTCTCAATCACCTGCTTGATCTGGTCCTGGGCTTGCTGCAGCGGCGTAGTCTCATTATTCGTCATTTTTGTTGTGTGTGAATGAATAAAATAAAAAAAAGGATTTGTCCCAACGCTGAAATATATAAAAAAAAAATTCAGTTTTTCGCCCCTCCCCGCATCCAAACACACAGAGAAGACAACAAAATGTCGTCGGATGAGGACGTTTTGACGTACGAAAGCGAGGACTTTTACCGCCGGAGGAGAGAGATGTACGAGACGCAGCTGTGTGAGAAGGAGGTGGCCCCGTTGCCATCACGCCGCTCTAGCCACCCGTTCATGGCTAGACTAACCAACGACAACATTAATGCATTTTCCGGCGCGGTGGCCGGGGTCAGCAGCGGGGTGGCGGTGTGCCCGCTGGACGTGGCCAAGACCAAGCTCCAAGCGCAAGGCGGCTTCAAGGCCATGGACCCAAAGCTGCTATCAAGATATAGCGGGTTGGTTGGGACGGTGTCGACCATTCTCAAAGAAGACGGCGTGCGCGGGCTGTATCGCGGTCTGGGCCCCATCGTCATTGGCTATCTCCCGACATGGACTGTCTACTTTCTCCTCTACGAGAAATCCAAAAAGTTCCTACTCACCACACAAATATGCGAAAGGCACCCATTTCTAGCCCATATCAGCAGCGCGTTGGTGGCGGGGAGCACATCAACGCTGATCACAAACCCAATCTGGGTGGTCAAGACGCGGCTCATGTCGCAGAATAAAGACTCGATATGGCAGTACCGCGGCACGGTACACGCGTTCCGGTCAATGTATAGGCATGAGGGTTGGAGAGTGTTTTACTCTGGCCTAGGGCCGGCGCTTCTGGGGTTGACGCACGTGGCGGTGCAATTCCCATTGTATGAAAAGTTCAAGATGCATTTCACAAACGACCAAAACTCGGAATTGTACAACAACCTAGGCATCCTCGCCTCGTCAGGGGTGAGTAAGGTCGTGGCGAGCTCGTTCACGTACCCCCATGAGGTGATTCGCACTAGAAACCAGATACAGGTTAGCAGAATGTCAGGCTCCTCCTCCTCTTCCTCCTCCTCTTCCTCCTCCTCTTCCTCCTCCGATCGTCATCATCACCGTAAATATAGAGGGATTCTTCAGACAGCAAGAGCAATATACTTGGAAGAAGGGTGGCGGGCGTTTTATGCCGGGCTTGGTACGAACATGTTTAGAGCCGTGCCGTCGTCGCTGGTCACGCTGTTCACGTACGAGCTGGTGTCGCGCCATTTGAAGGAGAGTAGAGATGATGCATTGTATAGATGACGGTGGCGTTGACGATATCGAAAACGTTCTTTTTGGTAATGACTATAGATTTGATGAGAAAAGATTATTATAACCCACTAACGACGTGCGGCGCAACGGTGGTGGTGGTGGTAGCAGTTGGGAACTCTTCTTTTCCCCCCACTACAACGCGTTCAAGAAATAAAAGAATTATTATGGAGACTGAACTGTTAATCGGCGTGCTGCTGGTCTGGATATTATTGACTGTGTTTTTGCTGCCTTTATTGTTGCTGCCGACGCCGGTGCTGTTGGTGTTTTTGCTGTTCTTGTTGATGGTAGTATTGCTGGTGCTGCTTTTGGTGTTTATTATTGGTCCGGTGATTATGGCGGTGTTTATTATATTGTAGTATTTATACACGAGAAAAGGAAGAGGTTGTAGTGTTTCATTACCATATGAGGCGTTTTATCATAGATATCCTACTTCAGCCGCGTCGTTATCCATAACAGCCGATGTTTTTGAATTTGGGATTGAGTTCAGAGTGTGACGAATCTGGTGTTGCCGATATTCCATGGCCATTGTTCATTGTCCATGCATGCAGCGCGGGTTGTGAGGTCACGCCACGCTCTGTGCACATGTCAACCCTCAACCCGCCGGTAACGTATCAAAGTCTCATGGGGAAAATTCCAGTCAACTCGCCCTTCCCGGAGATCGATCCATGCCTTCCCCTTTTATCAAGACACACTCATATCAGATTGTTTATCGATCGTCAACTGCACTCGTTCGTGTTTTGCGGCATTTCATAAGTGTCCGAAAGTGGCAAGCACGAGAAGAAGAAAAAGAAAAGAAAAAACATCAGGTGAGCCGTGTATACTGCGCATTAGGACGAGAGCTGCATTGTACTTTTGCCATTTCAAGATGAAATCCGCTATTGAGCTGGTTTGGGACACAATCTGGTGGATATGGGGTTGTTTTGAGCCGCACTGAACTATAGGAGGCAAAGAGTTTATCCAGGATTGCCTGGTACTCCCATTGACAGGTCCGCCTTGCACTCGCAAACTTGGCACTGGTTATATGTCCTTGAAGGATTAATACTATTAGAATACTCAAGATTGAGGAAACTCCTCGTAATCCTCATCAAAGTAAAATCTATCAATGCTATATTCTTCACCCACCAACTCCTTTGTAATCAACGCGATATCATCAATGCGTGAATAGATCCGCGACACTAGACAGTGCCCGGCCATTTCAATCAGACCATCGAGCGACAGGTCCAAATCGTCAATACTGACACACTCGCTCGATAGTCTGGTAATATCGCCACGGTTTTTGAGCACCTCTCGGTACCTCAGCGAGGTTTGGGCTGGGGTGAGCATGGGCAACGGAGTGCGCATGACCAGCGAGGACGAGCACATGTGGAGCACGGCCAAGAAATCTGAATTGAGCGACGCATTTGTCCACCCAAACGCCCTGACCATTTCCAGACATCGACTGTTAGGATGCTGTACCTGGTTGAACGCCGAGTACAAAAACCGGTACAGCAGCATCACATCGCTTTGAAGCTTAAGGATACGTAGGTACTTCAACTTTGGCCATGTGCCTTGCAGCGGCGGCTCAAACTTGACGGTTCGGTATTTCTTACGCGTATCTGCCAGTAAAGCGCGAATGTTGGACATGCGTTTCAAAATATGGTCTCTCCCGTTCAGCAGGACATGTGTTTCCGAGTCCCGTGCCCGGTTGATGGCAAAGTTTGAAATATACGTGTGGATATTTCCAATCTCGGTAAGAATCAACCCTAGGTTGACACGGATCACTTTCCGCACCGTGAATGGCTTGGGAAGGATACTAGAAATGGCTCCAGCAGTGACACCAACCAGCACCGTAACGAACCGTTTCCACACCGGCTGCCAGCCAATCCCGACATTGGCAAGCATGTCCGTGTTGCCGTCTTGCCAGCTCGTCCCCACCACCAACACAAACGTGACACACATGAAAATAGCTGGCAGTGGGATCAAATGCTGGCTGAAATGCCGGTAGTAGGTTAGACCAAGAAACACCACCGCGTACACCGCACCCATCCCATACCGGTTGCCGCTGCCATGCCCATTACCAATATACCAAGCCACCAGTGCCAACACGCATGAGATGAGAGTGTATATAGAGTCGCAAATGAACGCGTAGAGCGTGTCACCTAGGAATGCAAACACGGATAACGGCGTCATGATAGTCGCCCACACAAGCCGGTTTGAATAGAACCACCATGCAGTCGAGTGGAAAAACACCGGCATGGTGACAAGCATTGTACAAGCCGCCGCACGCATAGCGGTGATGAGCAGTTTGTTGGATACTACCGATTTATGCGACTTGGCCAAAAGGCGCCCCACCTTTTGAAATGCGTTGGACGGCGGCGACGCTTCTGGATCGCGTGTTGTCAATGGCGTGGTGACTTGTTCATTATGCGCTTCTGGATTGTCCTCGTGTTTTAGATGCGGCGTAAAGTAGTGGATAAACTGCGGTAGTGGCCGCTGCTCATCAACATCGAGAAATAGCCGCACCATTTGCTGCAGGCGTAACACGTACTGCCGCGTCATGAACCAAAACAAGCTCACTTGCGCCGCAACCGACGGCTGCACCATACCGCCAAAATGTCTTTCCAGAGACTGACGCATCACCACCACCATGTCATCATGTTCTTCAACTTTGAGTTTAAGGGAAGCGTATGCCTTGACCAGCGCTTCATGCCGTTCAATACTCTGTTGATGTTGTTTCTTTTTCTCGCCAGGGAAGATTGTATACGCCCGGTAATGGTTGGCAGCGTGTAGCCAGCTGACCGCTTCAGTAAACAGTTCGTGGGCGATTTGTAGCGTCGGCATGAACAAGTCGATAGTAACGTCCATGATGGTGTCCAAGTCTTTAAGTTTCAGGTGTTTCCGCACCAGTTGGCCAAACTCTCGTCGTTGTTGGTGCTCATACACCCCAGCATTATTGTCGTACTGATAATCGTCCCCACCACGTTCCTGGCCAGTAATCACGTCCCTACAATCGTGGAGGTATTGGTAGAATAGCTCAAAAGATTGTAGAGTGTCCATAAGTGTCGGCACGACTGCGTTGATCCGCAACGCCGTGTGCTTGTCAAGCCTCCCGTACGACAATTCCCACGTCATTGGCAGTAGCTCTGCACTAATCATTGCCATCTTGCTTTTCAACGCGCCAAGAGTCTGTGGCAGTTTCCGGAACTGGACAAATTCACCATTCGACGGCCGGTCTGTTTCTAGAATGGACATGTGCAATGTCGACATTCTATTCATGGTTACCATGATCGACTCCATGCTGTTATGCCAGCTATAGTTCGACGTTTTGGGGAATATTATTATGGAAAACACCAGGTTCATTGCGAATGTGACGCCAAGCGGCTTGATGACTGTCAACCCCAGAGTTAGCGGCTCAAATGCCGGCTGGAACACCCCGTACGTTGCGGTAATAGACATGCTGATAATGCCCACCACCCCTACAAACATGATTGTGTGGTATCTCAGCTTGATATAGATGAATAATGTCCACCCGCACATCATGGCAATGGCATGGACAATTGTTCCTCTGGTGTACAGGTAATTGCCGTGGAAAATGTAGGATTGAAAACAACCTTGAAGCGTTGGTCCAGCTTCGCAGATACCTCTTTCGACTAGGTCTTGCGCGTAGTATGCCATGGGATGGTTGCCGCGCATCCGTGACGAGATGGCAAGCGCGATAACTGCATGCAGCCAGCCCAGACACGCCCCTCCCACGCATATCACGCCCCAATGGATGGATTGGGATATTGAAAAGTTTCCGCATGGCATGACGAGCGAATAAATCATCAAAAGGTAGCTTGCTTGACCAAACCACACGTCGACTGGTTGGATCAATGTAAGTACCGAGGCCACCCAAGTTTTAATCCAGGTTCGTAGCACAATACGCGTGCTCTTGTAGTCTAGATAGTCGAGGATGAAATACGGCCGAAAGTATACCAGCTTTCCGGCTAGTCTTTGCCGCAACGAACGTTTCTGCTGATATTGTGTATCCTCATAGGTTGGAAAGTCCACCTCTGGATCGTCTGGCGGGTCAATTGCACTGGTATCTACTAGCCGTAACCGCAGCCCATCATTGTTTTGATCGACATCCGCATCCTCTGCTACAAACTTTTCGGGTGGGTAAGACGAAGAAGCAGCAGCAGTAGTAGTAACACCATCGCGTCTTTCTTCTTCGTTGTGTAAAGACTCTTCTTCTTTTTGAGGTCCTCTTCTTCTAGCCTCGGTCTTCATTTTGTATCAGATTGTATTATAATACTGTGGGGGAGAGAGAAAAAAAAAAGATGGGATGGTTTCGATTGCGTTCTTTGTTTTGAGAGTCGGCGTCCGAACGCGCCGCGCTCCGATTCTTTGGCATCTGTAAGATCCGATCCTGCATTTTTAAGTCTTCCCCGTGCGGCGTTTATCTGATCTGGTCCCCTCAAAGAGGCATGTTCTTTTATTACAATTGGAATATGTGGTCTATATCGTATCATATCGTAACATAGAAGATAGAAGGACAATGAAAGGTTTGTAATGTGCCTCGGTTTATTGCGGCTATAACACGTACTACCAAGCTGGCATGTTGCAACATGCGGCCTTAGACAAATCATTTGTCGCAATGATCAAAAGAATGAGCATGTTAGGATTTTTGGAAAATGCTGGCTGGCGTGAAAGAGATGCTGGGTGCATGCACTAGTCCAAACTTTTTCCCTCCTTTTTCTCATTTCTCCCAATATTTTGGATCTTTTCAACAACACATCCACATCCACACACACACTCCTTTTATTATTTCCAACCAAAGGATGATATAATGACAGACGAATCAGATAAACTCGCCAAAGAATCAGACGTCACAGTTGGAGGTGACGCGGTCCCACCAGGCACCGAATACTTTGGATTTGCATTGTACATTGGCTCCACCGTGGGCGTGCTAATGTACCTGATTTGGACAATCTTCCCTCAATCATGGCTGCAATTCTTTAATGTGCATTATTACCCTTCGCGATGGTGGGGCCTCGCCCTCCCATCCTTCCTCGTCATGACTCTAGTCTACATTTACGTGGCGGTAGCCTCGTACAATAATGAGGTGCTCACCAAACCGCTAAACTCGCTCGAAATTATTACCGACCAGAGCGCCAAGATTGTGCCTCGGACGGAAACATCACGCTACTTGACCAGCCATTCCGACGGCGTATGGGACCTGCCCCTGTCTGAAGTGTGTAAAGTACTGTACAATTCATAATGCATTTAGTCTTGTTTTATATATATTTTATTGGGAGGAAAGAATTTTTTTTTTTTTTATTATTTTTTTTTTGCTTAACCACACAAATTTTTTCCAACGATTCGTATCTTTTCCAACCACACAATATAAACGATGAGCGAAGAACAAAAGGTCGAAGATAGCACAATGACAGACACCCAGCCCGTCTCCACCGAATCGCAGGCGGATCCATCACAACAACAAGCAGCCCAACCTACCGACGCCAATGCTAATGCTAATGGCGGTGGAGAGACGGTAGACGCCATGAAGGCTCGACTACAAGAATTGGAGCAGGAAGCACAGCGGTTACAAGATATGCAGTCGGAGGAACAAAAGAACGAGCAAGAGGCACTTCAGAAAACGCTCCAGGAGCCGAAAGAGGATGTGGATGCCCGGTCAGTATACGTGGGCAATGTAGATTATGGCACAACGCCTGCTGAGCTGCAGCAACATTTCCAGTCTTGTGGGACCATCAACCGAGTCACCATCTTGACTGACAAGTTTGGCCATCCAAAGGGCTTTGCCTATGTGGAGTTTGCAGAACCACAGCTCGTCCCACAAGCCCTCGTGCTCAACGAGTCAATGTTCCGAGGACGCCCTCTTAAAGTGACAATTAAACGAACTAACATCCCAGGAATGAACTATAGAGGCGGCCGTGGTGGCGGTGACCGCGGCGGCCTTCGTGGCCGTGGCGGTAGAGGCGGCAGAGGTGGGTACCGCGGTGGGTACCGTGGTCGAGGCCGTGGGTTCTCTCCTTATTAAGAGAGTGTTTTGATATTAAAAGTAAAGAATATAAAAGGAAATAATAAAGAAGAAGAAAGAACTTGCCGCTTTGATCCATGAGCCGCATTCCGATTTTATTGATCAATTTAGGTTTGTGGTGGTTATCCGACTGGATTAGTAAGGGGGAATTCTAGAAGAACCTGTTGGTAGTTTTCAATGCTTGGTTATGTCTCAGTGGCCAAAACCCCTAATGGCGTATCTGATCATTGAGCTTCTGCTTTTATATACTGGTCGCGCCCTACCGGTCCAGTCACATCGTCCATAGATCAACCACATCAGACGACCAGTTTGGGCTCGTTCAGCCGCGTTGGATCCACGTATATGCATGCGACAGTGAGTCCTACTGCAAAGGTTCTAACATTATGCATTATTTATAGACCAAAAACATAAATAAACGCCATGCATGGCCAGCGTGGGAAAAAAAAAAAAAAAAAAAAGCTTACCCACTTGCTCCCAGCAGTGTAGTACCTTTTTATTATTATTTTTTTTAAAGCTAAGATAAGCGCCAACCAAGTGTCTCTTTAAGATGGGAGGGTTGAACTTATATAAGCTGGTATGAAACTAGTCCGTCTGACCTTCTCTGAGAAAGAGATTTCGTCAGCCGCATTGGACCTTTGAGACATTTTTTTTTCCCCGAATTATTCAGCACAGCAAAGCTAGTAGCGTGATGCCCGAACAAGCCTATCTAACGTGCCGTTTTTCTTATAAGTGAGTGTCCCGCCATAGCTGCAGACGTTTAGAACACCTTCTTGATTTGGTTTCCTCAGTCGCTAGCTAAACTAGCCTATGTTTCTTAATTTTCTGTAATAACTGTCGATACTTATTGGGCTGTAAATACGACCGAAGATCGCGCTTGCATACCCGCGGCCTTTATAAGCTTATAATCATTAGCGTATATATAAAGTGTATACACATAGGTATAGCTACCCTAAAATAGAGGAGTACACACGCGTGTTTCAAGGGTCTCCGACCGAGCAAACCCCGCGTGTATATATCTGTACCGCTTATTGTGAGGGTGTGATATCAGATTAGATCGGGATGCCGACTTGACCTCATTAATTGCGTGTGTGCCCGCTAAACTGTACATATATATTTTAATATATATTCCGATCGCGATCGCTCGAGGCCCAAATTATTTTATAACAAACAAAAAAAAAAAAAAAAAAAATCCAACTTTTGACCAAAATGGGGGCAAGCTTGCTTACCTAATTACAGCGTTACGTCAACTGTTAACCCATAAGAGTAATTTATGCATCAATAATGCACAACCTAATGCAGCTGCAGGCGTAATCTTGGGATATCACACTCCTAGGGAGAGCTCTTTTATTAATATATATAGAACTGAACCAAAAATAAAATGCAACGGCGTTGACCTTGCGTTGAATGTCCGAAAACAGGGATGGCATATATATATATGGAAAAATTTATAGCTAGTGCCTAGCTAGGCGGCAGCAGCCAAAACCAAAAATAAAACAACAAAAAAAACAAAAAAAAAAAAAGACACAGATTAATTCGCGATCTGATTGATTTAACATGTACCACCAATCTGGCACGAGATCTGTTCATTCTCAGAAATCTCGAGCCCAGAGCGCTAGCTAGGCTGGCCTGCACATGTCTAATTTAAATTTAAGCGCTGTAAGCGTACCACTATCGGGGGTTTTAAGTTGCCCTTGGAAATATATATCTTCGGATCGGGTCCATATATCAAATCAATTTAAATGACCGAGCTGCAGCCCATATATATGGCTCTCCCAACCCTGAATTCTATGAATCCGGATCTGTATAAATTCACCGGCTGGCTTAGCTAGCCGTCCCCAACTTGATACCGATATCGATATCGATACCTTATATTCGCTTTGTCTAGACCTAGGTCCCGATCGATCTGGCAGCTGGCCAAAGTCTGAGTTGCAATCATGAAAAACCGGAGCAGCCCCCCCTCCTCCCCCCCCTTATCCGATTTGCGTTCTTTCTTTCTGGAAGTCACCATGACAGCATTGGTATAAAAGAGCGCACCGCAATGTGATATAAAAGTACATAATAAGCTCAAGCGGTGAAATAATATCCGCACACAAGGTCAATTGCTTAAGTAAGAGTCGATTTAGGGACCTTGGCCTTGGCCTTAGCCTGGACTGACTAACCAACCCTCCCTAAGATAATTGCTTTTTGGATGAGCTAAGTGGTGGTGGTTTGTTCAAATCAGCAAAAATAAATTATTGATCCAATTCCAACCGTACTGCATTTGGGTATATACCACATAATTTAATACGAGGGGTGGCCAACGTGGAATAAGTATGTACTGCACTTTATAAAAACTATCCGGATTTCCAAAATTCCCTCCTATCTTTGCGACTCCATCTTTTTACATCTTTTTTTTTTTTTGCCCACCGCATAAAACCAACCAACCCATTTTTTATTTTTGTTAATTTTTTTTTTTTTTTTTAATTCAAAGAGCTTTTTGAAATCCCTTGCCAAAAGCTTCCAGCCGAACGAGAACCCTGTTTTTGATTGGATCGCAATATTCCGGGGAGAGATTTTTATTTGTGTGTGCCGCCGCCCTTTTTTTTTTATACAAAATTCGTTGTCCAGGGGATCGAATGATTCTTTATCGATACACGCGTTTTCCACAACAACAAGAATAGAGGATCCAGATCAAAGAATCCACCTACTGGGCTGATCATTTACATATTATTTCTCTGACAACGAGGTTTTAAGATTAAAGAACGAGTAATTAAACTCTAAAAAAACGAGACAAGTTTGGAGAGAAAGTTACTAACAGGGAGACAACACACCAAAAAAAACAAAAAAACAAAAAAAAAAAAAAGTCGTATCATTTTTAAAACACCCCCATCTCCACGACGACCACGAATGAACGTCATGAACAGACCGGACCAGATCGAGAACGCCACTTCCGGGGCGGTTGCCACTTCCTCGTCGATACTGCAACAACCGGTCAGCGAACAGTTTCAACGATCGCAGTTTAAGGATATTGGCAACGTTGTTCCGTACCACCATCACCACCACCACGAATCGGAATTCGACGATGACCGGGAGTATACCACCACCACCACTACCACGACGTCGTCAAGTACAGCGAAGAAGCAGGCACGGAACCGAGCCAACAGTGACGACTCGATATCCCCCATCACCGCCATGGCACAGAAAAAGTCTGCCAGATCGTTCTCCATGTCGCACCCCTCACTTTCACTGCTCTACCCCGACACTGCGCCGCGGCAGACTTGGCGACCCCAGCTCGACGCTTGGATGAAAAAGAACCAACCAGCAAAGATGCGAGAGATTGCGCAAAGTGCGGCGCAGTTGCCACGAATACATTTTTATTACAAGGACAAGACGACGCTGGATAGTAAACAGCAACGCCTCCTCCATGTCCATCATCACAGCAGCAGCAGCAGCAACAGCAACAACCATTTCCGGCAGAGTAGTAAAAACATACACGATATCAAGCCGTATTCGAGGCCGAGCGAGCTTGCTGTCGAGTCGGATCATAAAGTATCGCCCAAACTGCCGTCGCCGCCTCCTGAATCGCCTATTACCGATACTAACATGATAAACTACCGATACGAATACAACAATCACCCACCCTCGCCGCCACAGGTGAATGCACAAGTAGTAGAAGAGAATGAGCAGGAACAAGAAGAACAGTTCCCGGCGCCTCCTCCTTCACAGCCTTCATCAACATCATCATCATCATCGTCGACCTCTTGCTCGCTCAAAAACACCTTCCAGCAGGAGCCACAGTATACAGTGGCCACGTTTGCAGTGTCTAATTATACAAACCAGCAGCGGCGAAGGTGTATATCGTGCGGCTCGGACCAGTCGCCGTGTTGGCGGCCATCGTGGTCGGCATCTGCGGGCCAGCTGTGTAATAGCTGCGGGCTGAGGTATAAAAAGACTGGCGCGAGGTGTATTAATGGCGAGTGTGGCCGCATTCCCGCAAAAGGCGAGTGGGTGTCCATGAAACGCAAAGCCCAGACGCTGGCCGATGGGCAGCTGAAATACGCGTGTTTAACGTGCGGGGGCGACGTTGAGGTTGGAGAAAGGCTCAGCTCGTGATGAGAATTATATTAACGAAAAACACGACCACGACCGCTAACGAATACTATCCCTTTTGATTTGATTTGGTTCGATTCTTTGCTGATGTAAATTCCTTTTTTTTTTTTTTTTCCTCGGACGCCCTATAGCTAGGTTGGGCTTCCTCCCCTTATATTTATTTCCATTTCAATTTCTCCCATCTCCACTTTTTTTTTTTCTTCCTTTCTTTCTTTCTTCCCACGCAACCGAAAAATGAACACCAGCGCTAAATGGCTGTCCAGATACGAACAGTTTCTGCTCAAAAACTCTGCGCAGATCGGGTCGATTGAGAGCTCACTACGTTCGTTGAGTTTCATTCTCCCTGGCCGGTTCAAGGACGTTGAAGTGGCAAGTGAGAGTCGTAAGTTTTGTGATTAAAATATTTAAGCGCCGAGAGACTAACCGAGGTCCCCTCTCTCTCCTCCCCACAGTTTACAGTATTCTGCAGATTCTAGGCATGTACCACGACTCCATCATTTCACGAGCTGCCAAAGCAAAGGACGCCAGCTTCAAACCCTCCTCGCATAACCGGTACGCCGAGTTCCAGACCAAACACAACAAACTGTACAAGGCTGTGTCGCTTCTTGTCCAGCTCACTAGATTCACCGAGCTGTTATGGGAGATGATTGCACGTAAACAGTTTGGTGAAAGGGGGAGGAAGCTGAGCGTGGTGATTGTAGAATGCTGGAAGGCGGCGCTGCGGCTCTTGTTATTGGTCCAGACCAAATCCCCGTGCCTTACCCCCATGATCCCGGAACGAGAAGTCGAACCAGAAAAGATGGAACAACAACAAGGCGAAGAAGAAGAAGTAGCAGCGACAACAACATTGCATGGTAAATGGGAGATGCCACGGACACGCCAGGGTCTTGAACAGACTCCTGGAATGAAGGGGGTTGCCGAGTACCTTGATAACAAGGCTCTGACGGCTGAGGATGTCAAATCGCCAGTCGACTTATTGCATACACTAGACGATTCAAAGGGCGTGGCGGCGGAAGTGGCCTTCATTCTACGGCCCGTAATCTACTCCTTTCTAGCCTACAAGCTACCTCGGAAGTATAGATGGACTCCGTGGGTGGCTGGCGTGGCCATTGAGTACCTTGCCCGGCGCGTGCTGATGCAATCTTACAAACAAAACATCCCTGGCGGATTCCGCGGGCTCACAAAACTCGAGGCTGATGAGATTCAGAAACGAGGCATGTCAATGTGGTGGTGGGGGTTGCGAGGTGAAGCTTACACATCAATAACTAGACCACTCATTCACGGATCGTTGCAGAAAATCAGCTGGATTCCTGGTGTGGGGCTGGTCGGCGGAATTGTAGAAGACTATTTGTATTTGTTGGATAATTACTATTTCAGTAGCTCGTCATTATAGAGAGTTGGAAGAAAAATAAAATTTAAGATCGGAATAAAAAAAAAAATTTAAAGAGTTGTGCCAAACATCCTTGCTTGCGTATATAAATGTGCGTGCCCCTATAAGAACAATGGAAAATAAACAAACAAGAAAGGAAACGCAATTTTTCTTTCTCTCTTTTTTTTTTCTCTCTTCTCTCTTTCCCTTTCTCCTCTTCTTTTTTTTTTCCTACCTATTTTTTTTATTTCAATTCAATTGGTACTCAATTAAACAATCAAAAAAAAAAAAAAAAGGACAGACTGTAAAAGAAAAACACTTGTGCTAGTTTAGGTCTGCTATTTTTGAAGTCCTATTCTCTCTTTCTCTTTCTTTCTTTCTTTTTTTTTTTCCCTTAACGACTCCTTTTTCCCTTCTCGTTCTTATTTTTGTTCATGCATAAACGCATATTACGCAAGCTCAAACCCGGCAGCAGCAGCAGTAACAACACCAGAGAAGAGGACCGATCAGTGGACGACAATAACAACACCAACAATAGCAATCATCATCACCCTGTCGAAACAATGGACATTCAACAACCACAGCCATCTCCTCCGCAACCGCAGTACCAGCAACAACAACCACAACAACAACCACAACAACATTTCACCAATGACCTAACAGCATCCGCCGTTCCGCCATCACAATCGCAGCCAGCAATGGTACCCAACTACGCGGCGATACCAAACTCGCAGCTACCTACGCGATCTACAATCTCCAAGGGCAAGTACTCTTTGCAGGATTTTCAAATCCAGCGTACGTTGGGGACTGGGTCGTTTGGACGTGTCCACCTTGTCCGCAGTATCCACAATAACCGATTCTATGCCATTAAGGTGTTGAAAAAGGCGCAGGTTGTGAAAATGAAGCAGGTTGAGCACACAAACGATGAGAGGCGGATGCTCAAGCTTGTTGAGCATCCCTTCCTGATTCGAATGTGGGGCACGTATCAAGATTCACGCAATTTGTTTATGGTCATGGACTATATTGAAGGCGGTGAGCTGTTTTCACTACTGCGGAAATCGCAACGGTTCCCAAACCCGGTTGCCAAATTTTATGCCGCTGAAGTGACACTGGCGCTGGAATACATGCACTCACACAATATCATTTATCGAGATTTGAAGCCAGAAAACATTTTACTGGATAAGAATGGGCATATCAAGATTACCGATTTTGGGTTTGCAAAGGAGGTTCCAGACGTTACCTGGACCTTGTGCGGTACACCAGACTACATTGCACCAGAAGTGGTGACAACAAAGGCGTACAACAAGTCTGTCGATTGGTGGTCGTTGGGGATCCTCATTTATGAAATGTTGACGGGTTACACGCCATTCTACGACCAGACTCCAATCAAGACGTATGAGAATATCCTGGTTGGTCACGTGCGGTACCCTAGTTACCTCCACCCGGACGTTACCGATTTGCTGCAAAAACTCATTACAAAGGACCTGACTAGACGGCTGGGTAATTTGCAGAATGGGTCACAAGATGTCAAGAGCCACCCATGGTTTGGCGAGGTTATTTGGGAAAAGCTATTATCCAAGGATATTGAAACGCCATACGAGCCGCCCATCCAGTCGGGTGTGGGTGATACAAGCTTGTTTGACCGCTACCCTGAAGAGCAGCTCGACTATGGCATTAATTGTAGCGATCCGTACCAAGATTTGTTTGCAGACTTTTAGTTTTTTTTTTTTTTTTTTTTTTTTTTTTTTTTTTTTTTTTTTTTTTTTTTTTTTTTTTTTTCCTTCTTTCTTCATTATAATCTACATTTTATGAGATGGTTGCAGCATCGCAAATTGTGATGGACCTTCCCCATTCCGAGTTTAGTACTTGTTTGCCGGTGATTCTTCGTGAAGGGATTGGATCTAGGATGGAGTAAATAACGTTTCTGCAGCGCGATCTTTTCAAAGCCTCGATTGGTTCGTAACCATTTGATTGTTTGCGGCCAGTCAAGTATCGGGAGTAAAACTCATCCTCGTCGGGTATGGCCACCTGCCACAGGTACGAGCCGGTGCGCATGGCCATGAAAATAACACCAGTGGCCCAGATATCAACGGCACGAGGGTCAAATTCTGGTTCGCGAAACTCTTCTGGAGCAATGTATGGGCGCGAGCCGCACACGCCGCTGCTCATGTGGATATCCTTCTCCCAAGCCATTCGGAAACACTCGCCATTCCCAAAATCAGAAATCTTCAATACCCCATTACATGTCAGCAGCAAATTCTCTGGTTTAAGATCGCAATGAGCAACCCCCATTGAATGCATGTACACAACCCCCTTCATGAGCTGTTTAAAGAAACAATCCGCCTCAATGGCTTCCAACCCCCCGTCAGAGGCGAGAATAAGCGAGTAAAGATCCCCACCCGCGCAATATTCCATCACCTCGCAGCACTCGCCTCTAGCGTCCTTCATCAAGTCTAGTGTGTGGATAATGTTGAGGTGGTGTAGCGACGAGCTAATACAAAATTCGCTCGCCAGCCGCTTGGAAAAGTTTTGAGCATCCTCTGACGGCCGCTTTTTAAACTCCTTGACTGCAAACAGCACCTCGCGTCTAGACACATGATCGTATTTATGCGCAACCCGGACAATCCCATACGCACCCCGGCCAATAACCTCCTGGCACTTGCCATACTTTTGAATCAGAGATTGGCCGCCGCCCGCGGAGGAAGGATTATTATTACCATTGGCAATGCTTGGGACGGGGCTGATATTCGAGACGGGAGGTGTTTGACTCCCGCTCTTCATTGCGCCATTAACAATCTTGCCAAAATCGCGTTCTCCATTCTGAATCTGCGAAACTAGCCCGCTCATTAGACTCAAATCCTTCGCGTCGTTATCTACAAACTCGGGCATGGCAGACACAGCATCGTCTCGAACCTTCTTGCCGCTGCCACCAAGCATCTCTCGTAACATCCCACCGAGTTTTTCCTGCCGTCTAGTTGATTTGAGGTGGTGCTCGTGTCCGTCTTCGTACACCACACACCGCGACGCCCCATACTGCGCGATAACAGGTGTGCTGCTAGTCACAGAGTGTATCGACGGGGCCGGGCTGGTGGTTTTGGATGAGGCTGCCGTCTTGTTGCCCATTAGACTAGCAGTGAGAATGTTGTTGGAGCTAGGCTGTCGCGGGAGGTTGCCCACAAACGGTGGTGGAAAGTCCCCGAGGGGAGTATGGGGCATATTAGGCGGTGGGGTGTTTGCTCGTGATGATTCGTGCGAGGATGGCGCCGTTGTTGGTTGTTGTTGCTGCTGTTGGACTGGCTGCTGGTTGTGGTGGCCAAACATGCCCTTCAGCTTGGTCATTGTGTTTGACTTTTTGGTCGTAGCAGGCGCCACAGCCGTGCCGTTATGGCCAGATGCCATTTGTGTGTATAGTTAATATCAAATAAATAAATAAGTCGTCAAACCCACACACCTATTTTAGTCGTTGGTGTGATCGCGATTGATGACAAAACAAAACAAAAAAAAAACAAAAAAAAAAAAAAAAAAACAAGAGAACGAATTTCAGGCACGACAGTGGAATGAAATGAAATTAAAAAAAGCGGAAAGATATTAACCCTTCCTTCTCGTTTTTCAAACACACACGACAAATAAGATGAATCGTAAAAAACTCCCTGCGCACTTCTGAATGTCGATTTATCAATCTGGGTTTTTTGATTTGTCAAGAGAGAGAGAAAAAAAAAAAGAGAGAGAGAGAAGTTTGAGTGAGAAAGAGAGAGAGAAAAAAATTCAAACAAGAAGGAAGAAAAAAATTAAGGGACTCACACACACACTCTCTCTCAGCGGCAATTTCCCAACGGAAGCTTTATTTTTTTCTTGTCCCGGGCGCAGTTTGAGAGAGAGGCAAGTGTATCCGGTATCGGCCTCAAAGTTAGGCTTTTTTTTTTCTTCTTCTTCTTCTTCTTCTCTCTCCCCCGATCTAACCCAGACCCTCTCGACCCTCCATCACGTTCTATATAATTACTAATTGTTGGAAAATGATAAAACGGATGAGCGGGTGATTTGTTCTTGTTTTGTCCTTCTTCTCTATCCCTCTGTTCCATATTTATTTCCTCGTTATAAATCTAAGATCTTTCTGAATTCTTAAGGCAAAAACAAGAACAAGAACAAAAAAAAAAAAATTTTCTGTGGCGCGCAAGCGTGCTACATTACATTACAGCATGCGGCTCAGATATAATTTTTTTTTCTTTTTTAGTTATGTAAGCCGCCAACCCTTGTTATATACATATGTGAGACCAGTCAGCGAGCTTATAATTCAAGCGAGTTGAAACCGTTTCATTATAACCCTAATACACTCTCTAAGGCTTAAATAGGCGGGAGATCCACCCAGCCACGGACCACATTAGTCAGCGGGGAGATGGCGCTCAGCACGACCATGACAATCCCGTAAAGAAAAAAGGCTAGTGATGACATGGCTCCGGCTCTAGGGTCGACAGGGAGTAAGCTTGCCGAGGCCACCGCGCTGGAGTTGATTCCTAGCGTGATGCCTCTCGTGACATAATCGTCCTGTCTGATTTGCAAGCCGCGTTTGCCGAGGATAATGTTGCCGAATAACACACCGCAGATACCTGATAGAATAGCCACTACCGAGATCATGGACTCGCTTCCCTCGACTGCCTGTACAATAGGCAGCGCTAGAGCCAGCGTCACGCTACGGGCCATAAACGCGAGTGCACGTTCGCTCTGTACACCGCATGCATAGGCCAACGGCGGGTATACAAAAAAACACGCAATTCCGGCCACCAGCGTTGGTGCGGCTAAAACTAAAAAGTGGCGTTTGAGGTCGGTTCGGTAGTTGTACATTGGCATTGACAACGCCACAATGGACACATCAAGCAACGAGCTCAACACATCGCCAGCTCCCGGCAACACGCCAAAATACTCGGCATCAAACAAGTACAGATAATTCCGCCCCGTCTTGTAATATTTCAATGCTTGTGTCAACCCCTCTCCGTGGATGAGGGCAAAAATGTACACAAACAGGATGGCAGCTGAGCCGCTCACAATGATTGGGTGCAGCACAGATTTGAATGGTGGCGGAATGAGGGTTGCGGCTTTGAACAGCAGCGTGATGATGCCGAGGTGTAGCGGCATGGCGTACCCTGTAGCAAAGTAGATGGGAATACCAATCAGAAACAGCGCCAAATATGCAAACCAGTCAAAGTTGGCAGCAATGAAAATACCCACATTCTTGCTCTCGTCCGTGAGCTCTTCCCTAGTCTGTTCAGGACGGGTCTGTATGCATGTTCGCGATCGCTCGTCATGTTGTAAGGAAACACCTGGGTTGTGCGGTCGTTTAATGTCGGCGGTGGGCGCTGGCGAGGCCGTTCTGGACGAAATGTTGGATGGCGATTCAATACCTTTGCGTGCGGATGAGCGCACCGATGATAGCTCTATTGAATCGCTCGTGTCGGTGCTTGAAAACGGTCGTCGTGTTGTGCCGCTTAATTTCTGCAGACCGAGCACGAGGTATGCGCATGCAGCCATGAGCACTAGATACCCAAACACAAATATCCCAGCAATTTCAAACGCCTCCGCAACACTGACAGCTTGTGCTAGTGGGAGAAGTGTGAACGATGGTGTAAAGAAAATGCTCATCCAGCGGAGCACAAACGAGGCCGGGGTGTTGATCCAGCTCACAAGCGTTGACACCCTCCTGGTACCAAATATCTTCTCTAATAAGAGCAGCCCCAGAAACATTACCAACATGCATATGACTGATGAGGGGATGGATACAGAGCTGAGCTTGATTAGCTTGTCAAGGCCATATAATGGTAACAATGCCAGGACAAGGCCGCAAGGGATTTTGATGTAAAACTCGACGATATGCGGCCATGCCATTCGTATCCCGCATTTCACACCTTTAATGTAGTCCCAAGCTATTGTCATTGTCATTGTAGATTGAGATTGAGATTGAGTTGGTTTTAATGATTGGGTTGTGAGAGAAGACTGTTATAAAATTAAGCAAAGTGCTTGAAAACAAAGAAGCGAGATGTCGGTTTCAGCCGAAATTTTAGTCCAACGCGGCGCGCCACCCAAAAAAAAAAAGGTTCCCGGTTTCCCGAGTGGCCCCCCACACATATATAATAAAACCCATGTAGATGTTTATAATACAGAACGGGTTTGTAATATCGGAAAAATAGGTTCCATCTATTTTTTCCGGTACAGTTCAAGTAATAGCTGAATGGGTCTGATAGGTTATCAGACAGCCATGCGCGGCTGTAGGACACTGCGCAGAACTTGATTTGGTATAAGCTTATACTCCCAAACTACGTATCAAATGCATACCTTATTCATTTATAGCCCTTTCCTTTAAAAAAAATAAAATTTAA
Organism: Blastobotrys elegans; assembly: GCA_030564235.1. Classification (NCBI taxonomy): domain Eukaryota; kingdom Fungi; phylum Ascomycota; class Dipodascomycetes; order Dipodascales; family Trichomonascaceae; genus Blastobotrys; species Blastobotrys elegans. The sequence continues at coordinate 23,348 of JAJLUJ010000198.1, forward strand.
TATATATCCCTCCCCACTACACGTCGTTAAATTTCCCTGGACGTGTTAGCTGGCACCAACGCTAACCCCTTCAAGAACACGGTCCTTGACAATGTTTTGGTAATACAACACCCCGTTTTCCTTGTTTGGGTTCAAAATGCCGGTTTGGTACACACCATTTTCCAAGTTTTGTTGGGCGTGTTCGCAGAGTTCATAGTCTTCCTTTGCCACCTGCCGGGTAAACTGGTAATACTCTTCAAAGTCTTCGTCATTACCGTTAAAGAAATAGTCAAACTCCATTCGGCATTCGGTAGCGCTGATTGGGCATGTTCGGAACATGGACATGCCGCCGCCGTACACGTTTAACGTGCAGATTGGGAAAAAGAACAGAAATAGGCCATCCTCGCGATATTGAGGGTCGGCAATATGACGGGAAAAGTTTGTGTGGTTCTCCACCGCATAAAACTTGGATGGATACCGTTTGCAAAAGGATGGGTGAGTGTATTGACAGTGCAGGCATTCTTGGTATCCGTCCATCATGGTCTTCCAGTTGAACCGACCAGTGTAGCTAATCGACCGTCTGTATGGAAGCTTTGTAAAATCGACGGTATTAATCAGCGCGTCAAGTTCCCCGCCAAAATATTCCTCCATGGTCGGCGCGTCGTCGCTAAAGCACACAAACACCAGACCAGTTTTAGATTGCTCCATCCGCACTTTATCCCCGTTGGAATAGAGAACAGACACATTGCCTTGCTCATCCTTTGTAATGTCAAACTTGTTGCCGGCCATTTCATACTCGACCGGCTCTTTGGAAAATTTGGTCACTGGCCCGACCAAATGCCACGACCGGTTAAAGATTTGCTGTTTTTCGACATTATACAGCTTTTCAGATACAAACCAGGATGCTGGTAGGGTTGATAGATGGTCCGCGATTGTCATTCCTTTCTCTTTTTTTTTTAGTTACTCTTTAGATTGATGTGATGTATAGGAATAAATAAAAAGGGATGGTTGTTCACTTTATATAGATAAAAGTCGCTGGCTACCATGCCCACATGACGGTATCCCAATGTTTAAACGATCCGGCTCAATGTTTGTCCGGAGGGCCCTCGCCAGATTGTATACCCTAAAGCAGCAAACAGCGGCTAGATGTTCCCACTTGTCCAAAATATTTCACCATATGTCATTGTCGCACCGTATGCCTTGATTTGGTAATGTAGCCCACGATCATCTGTAAG
>JAJLUJ010000199.1:0-24323 GCA_030564235.1 Blastobotrys elegans
GGGGTGACTCGTATAACAATACACGTAACGGGGTTACAGTGCGGACGAGCAGATAAGGGACAGCCGCCTGCCGCTGGGTAGGAGGCGCGTAATCATGATGATAGGTTTTCTTGGTCAGATATATATTAACTTTCTCCAGGGTAGGACTTTTAAGGCTAGCGACCCCAAGGTATCTGGATGTGAAATAAATCTAAAACATTGAATTTCAACTATACCAACAAAGTGTTGAACTGATGAGTGTGTGGTTACTAGTACTGTCATGTGATCTATTCTGTCGTGATCTGTTCTCCCAATATATAAACACTCTCATTATCATTTGTTTTCTAGAAACTTGACAATCACATTATAGTAAATCAAACACAAAGTTGGTTACGGGTAATATTGAGATCTGTGTCTTGTCTGTGATGAAAAGCAGTATGAAAGTGTTTGTACACACTAAGCCCAGTTAGATACTGGCAATGGTGTGTGTATGTGATTGGAAGATTTTGTCATTGTGTGTGTGTTGGAAGATGGTGAGGGAACATGCTGGAGGTTACGCCGGTATTATGCAGGTGTAGTCTCGGAAGATATTCCTGATTACTGAAGAAAATGGCAGGAACTCCGAGGAGCATCGGCTCACGATGACTCATGTGTCTAGAGATGGCTGACGCATTGCCGAAACGTTTATCTGGCCGAACGGTGTGTTAGTCTTGTGAGGCTAGTACAAGCTTCGGTGGCGTTTGACCGCACTACTATAATGACGTTTCTCGAGATTTTGGCTAGCTTAGATGATGGCTACTTGATTGGCTCAAGTATAGTGTCCCAGCTCTTCGTGTTGGGTTGAGCCGCACGAGGCTGTAAGCTAGCATTGGTATGCGTCGCAGATGTACTTGTCAATGCTTGTGTATCTGGATTGTTTGGTAAAGGTGTTTGTCGGATGTATATGATTATTCCGAAACATGATTAGCTCCAGTGTACATTGAGAGATTTCAACATTGGGGAAGTGTTGAAGTGTGTGAGCCGCACATGTTTCTATATGCGAGCATATGCATGGTTCAACATGACGCAACCCCGCGAGAAGATTGTGAAGAATCTTAAGAGTCAGAACCAAAATACAGCCACACCTTCGCGATGCGGCCCATATGAAATGAATTATCTCGATCGGACGCGAGTTCGTCTGCAGGTAGGGTAGACCAAAGACAAACAACTAAAAGAGGTGGTCAAACGACATAACCACAACGCCTTTGAACCTCATGCTACCTAAGCTTAATTCGGAAGGTCTGTAATAAGATATACCGCAGGTCATTCTATCGGCTGGTGCATACTAAAGCTACCCAACAATAAGGTGGGTCCGAATGGATTGCACAGTGGTGACATACCATGAAGTTGTACAATAGATAGTCGAACACATCCCCGCTCATTGGTATGACATCGAATGCCCAATGAAATATCAATGAAAAGTACAAGTGGTCTCGTTGGTTAGCCCTACTTTCGTGTTTGAACATGTCTCCGCTATCGGCATTTCTGATTACGCATCCATTCCCACATCACGCGCATATTGGTAGCCACACAGTTAAACATATTTATATACGGTGGTGGCGGTGTGTGTGTGTGTGTGTGTGTGTGTTTAACTGTCAACTTCACGGCTAAATCAAAACCAAAACCAAAACCAAAACCGCGCGACTATGGAGGGTATATATATATATATAATGAGATATGGTTTTGCCAGCTACAAAAGCATGGCCTTTTCTCTCCTCTTCGTGTATTAAGTAGTCAGCCAAAAATACTACTGAAACCAACCCTAAAATGACTGACCCAACCGCTTCTCATACTGCAGCAAGAAGATAGCAATTCTGCTGAGACTTAACCTGTACTTGATCGGGCGCAGCTGCATACATTCCTCTACCACCACCATTTCCCTTCCATGGAAATAACATTCAGCAAATGTTTCCAATTCCACTGCAAAGTTATTAACTAATTAAAAAGCTGTAAAGCCCCCCTCCCCTTCTTTCTTCTCTCACTCCGTTTATTAAATAGGCACCGGGAAACCTAGGGTTGAAACATCAAGGAGACACTAGTCAGGATCTAAGGACACTCGGCCAAAGTATTAAACTAACCATAGTGAGTAATGATCTCAATGACTTGACACGCTGTCATCGGCCGATAAGAGCTGGTGGTAAGATGGAACCCAAGAGGATGGAGTATATATGGTGCGGCTGACGCACCTCAGCCGTACAGACGGAGAAGAGTTTGTGCTCACTCGCTCTCGGCCAAAAGCCGCACCAAAAGACCTCGTGTGATCTCTCATCGATCACCAAAAAAACGGTTAATATCTATTATAGTGTGCATGAGTGCCGTAGCATTAAATATACTACAACCTTGGGTGTAGTACCATCCCTATTTTGATCATTTACTTTTGCTCATTCCAAAAAGTATAAATAGCCCCCAAGCTATTTTCCTCCTCTATTTTAGTTCTTTATAGTACCCTTTAATCTATTGAATTTCATTACGTTTTCACTTACAAACGTCTATTTTCAGTATTCAACTCATTTGTCTATTGATATCTTCTCAAAGATCGATCTTCGCATTAGCTTATTAAAGCTTGGTTATTGAAAACAAGTGGGCGCTATAGGCCCCTCATCGTCCAATATGGTATAATAATAAATGTGTATCAATTTGATATATTCCTAGTACTTAGCACTGCCGATTGGTTTGCTTCTTACATTCACCGACAAGCAAAAAAAAAAAAGAAAAGAAAGGGGAATGCATGGGCTTTGACTTATTTTTTGTTGCTTGGGCGCCTGCGCTCGATGACCCCTGAACATGAGTTATACCGGTTCAATCTGCGCAAAAGAAGTTTAGAAGCAGGAAACGGCTGGCAGGTCCTTGTAGCTCTCGTCATATGGGCCGAACTGACAGTATAACACTCCGCGGATTCCAAAAGGCGGGTTTATATTGGCGGAATGGGCTGTCCAAGACGGCATTCGACATATGCCGTTGGATAAGGTCCTGACAGACATTATACAGGTCAAATATTACGAACAGTGCATGAGTACAATACCAGGCAGCACGACGGGTCCCAATGCTGTGCTTGTAGCGTCCTATGTAACTTTTTTGTGAACGTTTCGCTGAAGGTCTAACATTTATTGTATAAGGACCTTCGCATTTATTTCTATAATAATATTTAACTACTGCTCAATAACATTAACCGGCTTGCCACGTCGGTGAGGTACGTCATCAGGTCTGAATCCGCCTTTCCCATACATTGCCCATTCCGGAGTTGGCGCGGTATAATCCATAGGGCCAAAATCCTCGCCAGCCTCTAGCAAACGGAAGAACTTGTCATAGTCAATGTGCGTATGCCAAACCCCATCAATCTTGAACCGTTTCTGGGCAACTAGTACGCAGCAGGAATGGGCATGTTCAGCAGCAATGTCGTATTCCAAACCTCGGTCGTTCAGATCACGGTTCAGCTGTTCAACAAATTGCTTGACTTCATCATAAAATGGAATGTTTTGCATTGTGATTGGACTGGTTTTTGAATTTCCGCAAAATGTGGCACCCTTGACTTCAATGAAGGAAGGTCGAGCCCGCTCAACCATATCAGCATAACCAACCGTGTCACCAACATTGAACCCCTTGACAAGAGTCAGTCGGAATACAGTACGTTGGTTGGTCTTGCCTCGCAAAATATCCAAACATCGTTCAAACCGCTCCCAAAAGTCGCGGTGTAGAGGCCGGTCAATCGCCTTGAGATCCTTCTTGTTGCTAGCATCGATAGACACGTACAGTTGAGTCACTCGTTTCAAAGCATCTAGTTCGTCTGGATGTTGAGCATTGCACACCAAGAAACTAGAGATTTGTTTTGCGTGTAGCATTTCGGTAAACTCGTTAATATACGGGTAAAAGATTGGTTCACCGACCAATGACAATGCGCAGTGCCGGATTCGAAACGCATCAGCAAATCTATCAGCACGAACACCTGGTACACCACGCAATTGCTTGATCATCTTGTAGTGACCTTGAATAGCGCCGTCCAGAATGTCTTTTGGCTGGTCAACTTGCCACCGCCACGTAATACCGACCGGGTTCGTTCCATGCCGCCAGCAAAAGACGCACTTGGACGAACATGAAAGACTTGGAGTAGTTTCCATACACTAGAAGTTTTGTTAGCTTTGAATGAAATGGAGGAAATCCCCGTTCGGATCGAGAGGCCTGGGGGAAAGAACGCCGACTCCCCCCTCCCTCCTCTCCCGATTAAACAGAACTGGATTAGCAAACTTACCAAATGAGATTCTATACCGTACAAGGAGTGTTTGTAGCAGCTACCTCTCCCACGAAGTGCCGACTTGAGCCATCTACAAAGTTTCACACCAGAGTGGGATCCAACAATTGTGTATCCTTGCTTGGTTAGTGATTTGTAGGTTGGCGAGTCCTTCGCGACCATCTCCTTGACGACTTTCGGATCGTCTTCCTTTTGCCGCTTAATAATACCGCCCATCTCTTCAACATCTACCACATCAGTTGCTTCATCTTCACTCTCATCATCAGAATCGACAATGTCGACTTCTTCCGGCGGGGACGGATCCTTCAAGGTATCAGTCAAGTGCTCCAGCCAATCCTCGACATTTGCGTCCACATCAGACTTTACACACCCATTACCTAATGGGAACAGTCTCCTGCAGCCTAGCTTACCCAAGAATTTATCAACTTGCCGAGCCTGATAGCAAAACTTGCCTTCTTCGGGCCAGCCTTCTCGATCACCCAACCCGAAAACAGAAAACCCACCAAGACTCTGCAAAGGTCTAGAGTCAATTCTGAAATCGTTATACGTCTCACGTAACAACTCGATGAAATAATCTAATGGCGATTCTGTTTCATAAGAGGGTATAACCATTAGGTATAAATGTCCGGCCATTTTCTTGTTCAAGGTCACAAAATATTCGTCCATATCCCCCACATAATCGAGGTTTTGTAATACGGGTTCAGTTTCCATAACTTTTGATAGTCTTTGATGAACCAGCTCGGCATATTTTTGAGAAGAACCTGTCAATGTCGAATAAAAAATTGTCATCTTTGACTTGATGGAAGGTAGCGAGACGACATTTTGAGTCTTTGGACCAGCAGTGAACTTTTTTGGTGATCGTGGCTTTTTAGTTGTTGGCTTTGCGACAGTTGTAAAGTCAACGGCCATTGGGGCAGCCACTGCAGCTGTGGGTGGCGGCGGCGGTGACTTGTTTTCAAGTTTTGGTTTTTGTGGTTCAGTAAGTGTAGGTGTAGGCGCCGGTGCAGGGGCGGTGGTCTCTTCAGCTTGAGTCGGCTGCTTTTGACGGACAATGATATAAGATACCACTATCAGGAAAAGCAGCGCAACACTTTTATACTCACTCCATAACTCCAACACTTGTTGCATCTTAATGTTGATGATGGAAAAACGGGTGCTAGTCGATGTGTGTGAGAAGTTTTTGAAAATTTTTAGTACTCGGACGTGGTCAGCCAGCCGTATCTTGCGCGCACAGATAGAACCAGCGTAAATTACAGTCTGGATTGGGAGAAAAGAAGAAAAAAAAAAAAAAAAAAAAAAATTCAGAACACGGCGTCAACTAATCAAATGGATCTGGACTAAAAATCACCAAGTAAAAATCACCAAGATTTTTAAAATGCTTGTAGATTACCGTGCGATTTTGTCAAAATAATCAGCGGGGGGCGTTTCGGTATAACTAATATGCTCACTCCCCACATCCATATATAATATCCATACGTTATAAACGGGCCCCTAAATTTAAGCTCGGCATATTAGCACCAACTCAACAAATCTGGTCATTTGTATTCAACATTATAACCTGGCAAGAAACAGACTGTATACAACATCCCATCCATACCATCTTCTTCTTTTCTGATTGTTCGAAAGCTCCCGGGGGATGTGAAGCACTAGCGCTACTAGATATATAGCGCTAGCCAGCTAGTAATCCCTACATATACATATGCATAAGGGCGATCTACTCATTAGTAGCATTGACCATGACTGATATCGATCGATATCCGACGAAGGGCCCCAGCGCTAGCTGTCACATTGATGATCAATTGAATTTTTTTTCAAAGTGCCAACATTTGCCAACATTTACCAACATTGCAAGTAGTTGATGTGGCTTGTAAGCATCGCTTGGCCCATGCCTAGAAATAATTTATCTTTATTCTTTCGAATCTGCCGTTCGCGAGATCTTGTATTGGTCTCCCATATGCATCATTTTGCGATCTCCATGCATGCCTGGATCCTGATCGATACAGCAGATCGCCGAAAGGCACGTCCTGGTAGCTAATATTAGCTTGTATATATGTTAATTGATCATGATATGGAGGCCTTTCACGAGCGTTGTATATATTCTCTCAGGAGGGGGGGCTTTGTTTGCCTTTTTAATGTTAGCAATTGATGATCATGAACGGAGAAGGGTCAGCAAAAAACTCGGCACATATATAGGTTATTCCAAAAAGCTACATATGTCAGGTATAACCACCATTAAATTTTGTTGTTGTGCCTAGACATGCACTCCACAAAACCCACGTGCTGCAGCTGATGGACTCAATCATAAGACCTTACCCCAGAAATGACTATTATTTTTATTGATCTAGATATGACAATATTTTCATATGGTTGTTCTTTGAGGCAGCCACACACGTGGGGGGTCGATCTTTGAAACAAAAAACACGGTATATAAGTTACGAAAGCCGCCTTTGGTAACATATATATATATATTCCTAGTCTCGTGCCTATCAGACCGACACTACTACATTATTACCTTGCCCACAACCGTGAGGAAACAAGGGGACAGTTCGTTATATGATGGTTTCCCCGTGTATACCGTACTGCTTTTGAGATCTAATAAAGGGTACCATTACAAAGGTTTTTATTTGACGAGGAGGAGTCCACGATCGAGGACAAAAACTTTATTCCCTCCCCAATCTCGGCTTGACTGAGCCTTCCGATTAACTCGAAAAAGTTCGGCCATTATCGGCTCATCGTACTTTTTATATCAAATTGCCAACCCCCGACCACCGGGGAATGAAGTCACGATATCGGAAACCAAACTCTAAGACAGCACTCCAGACGCGGACATAAGGGACTTCTCGTTTTTTTTTTATTCTCTCTCTTTCCTTCCTGACATTCACTTTTGAAAGAAAAGAAGGAAAAAAAAAAAAAAAAAAAGAAAAAGAAAAAAAACCACACACACATTCCCCACGACATTTGCCTCCCTGAAACAACTGCATCCATGCTTGCAAGACTAGAGAACGTGCTGCGATCAGCAGCTCAAACCAAGAACACCATGCGGCGAGAGTCCAACCAGATTGTAACCACAAACAACAGCAACACTAGACATCAATCGTCTAGAGCCCATCTCCGAACCCAGCCACGAGCTGGCGCGTCTACAGCCACTACGGGAACACATGCCAACCAAGAGTACAACATTTTCGGGCCATCGTATATCGACGAGTTTCCATCGTTCATGGGCCGAGGGTATTAAAATTAAGACTGAAAATGGTGACACCCACCTTTCGGCAACTCGTCGGAATTCCCCCCAGTGCGGCGCGCTATTGTCTCGCTTAACCGGGAGTTATTCCCCGGGCCAATTAGCTATAGCCCCATGGTGCACCACCGGCCGGAGTTGGGACCAATCACATTGCATTTTATTTATTCAAAACTTTTCATGTAGCCAATATTGAGCTTGTATCGTACGTGCAATCATGATCAAATATTTTATAAGGCTATATATATTATAAGCTTAGGCGCGCCCACCTCTCCTTCCGCATATAGTAAACAATTACCGAAACCCAAACGCCGATATCAATCAATTGATTGTTGATGATTATCGAAACAAGCTTAAATTTAGATTAATGACAATTGTAACGATCGATGTAAGCATTTGCCAGTGTATTCATGATTATCAAAGCTGACTGCGGTACGCGTATGAAACGGCTCAACGCTAGCGCTGCGGTGGGAAAGTCTCTTGGTAATCGATCACATGTATGACCTTCGAATATCCGGATCGATATATATATATAAATATATATATATATAAATATATAAATTTTAACCTTATAAGCACTATAGCTAGTACTACATATATATATATATACTATAGTATACGCGTATACGTATCAAATATATATAGAACTGCAGACATGGATCCGGCAGGCCTAGCTATATATATCTCGCGACGTCCGTACGCATGCCTATAGCATATATATATTATAATATCATATGAAGTACTAGTAACGTTAACTAGAAGCTTGTATAAATTTATTAATATATATATAATTGCTATTAATTAGAACGTACGCGTGTATACATAATTTATGCACCAATATGCAGTTGTTCAACATGCATGCACATGTATACATGTATATACATATATATGTTATAATTAACCGGCCGGGGCCATATATATATGCCATCCATGGGTCATCTATAAATATTTATATTGAAACGTACGAACTGCAGCCATGCACGGAGATCCTACCCGCGGAACAATATTGCGAGCGCTTGCTTCTAGCTATATATATATATATATATATATATATATATAATTAATGTATACAGTGTACGTATATATACGTATACTATAGTATACTGGTCGACGTCTAGAGCTCGGTTATATAGCTAGCACTCGATCGAGATCAATTGACAATAATAATAATAATAATAAAATATAAAAGAAAACCTCTTCCCTAGACGGCGATTCTGAATCATTGTTTGTTGGCCCTTGGGTGAAAACAACGGCAGAGATAAGGTCCATCTATCCTACTTTGACTGGCATGGTTTCTATAATCAACTGTAAAACCTAATTAATTAAGCTAGTTATATATATATCTTTTGTGCCACATGTAGCTGGACTTAGGAAATTTAACATGTAGCAATTGGCCCGATTTCGTGTCTCAATTATCGATCACCCTGCATATTATACAGAGATTTCTCCTATTGCAGCTGGTGCATGCATGCCATGGTCGACGTCCGGATCAATCAATATATATATATATATATATATTTATAATAATAATAATTAATATATATAATAATATAAAAATAAGCCTAGGCTAGCTAGGCTAGCGCTAGCTTAATTATAATTAATTTATATATATATATCTGCACATGTCTTACCTTAATTATAAAGCGCGCAAAACCGGCCGGCCCACCACCCCCTTAAGCTTACATATATATATAAGCATATATATATATAAGCATATGCATGTATATATATATAAATACCAGTACCTAAGTTACGCTAATTAATTAACGCTTAGTCCACAGGCCGGTCTAGATCCTCCTTATAGCCTTAACCCTTAAGTTTTTCCCACCCCGTGTCGTATCAATTTAAAATATCGGGGATAAATTTCTGCCCGCGGGCAAGAAGGATTAAAAGGCTGGTTTCTATATTTGATAATGCCGTGCGATGATGGCGAAATATCCCCCTCTCTTATGTCCAGCACGACACTACTGGCGTTAACGTGTACTTGATATCAAATTTAAAAGTAAGTTACCGCCACATTGTACAGGCACAATTCCGCCTCGCATCCAAGATACATTGCGAGATATCGAACGACTCGGTCCAGGTTCGTGTAAGCTAATATTGCGCTTAAGACCAAAGCCGCGTTTGTTCAAAATTATTAGCTAGGCACTTGCCATGATCAGATCGATCCCAAAATTTCTCAAAATGGACGAATGCGCGATGACACACTGCTAGCTTTACCGTATATAAGGGACCTTATATTATTTTTTTTTTTTTTTGTATGAATTTTAAAGTATGAAGGTGATGGTTAAAAAGGACCGATCGTCGTAGTGCGGTGAATCTCAGCCAGCTGCTAGTGTATACAGGCCTTAATTATAAGTATATGTATACATATATATATATATCCGTGGCCGATATTTATAAGTGTATATATATATATATATATATATATATATGCCGTCTCGTTGTACAGCTTATACGACGAGTACTGCAGAATCATATATGGGCCGGCCATGGTTGCCACCACCCCTGCTAAATCGAACCGGCATCTTTAAATCTAGAGCTGCCATGGCCACTAGCTAGCACTCGGGGGGACGGAAGCGGTACACATGTGAATGCCGGCGATAGTTGGGGGTGGGTACCCGCGGGTAGGACAAATTGGAGGAGTTTTAGTCAATTGTAGGCGGGGCGATATTTACCTCCAAATGGGGAAAGATGTGTCATTCGCCCGGCTCCTTTTTTTTTTTTTTTTTTTTTTTCCTTCCTTAATTAACAGGCCGGCCTGCAGATATCCATTTAAAATTCATGAAGCAGGAAATGATACATGCACATCTAAGAAGGTATTGCATATTTATTGTTGTAGCGTGAAAGGACTCGGTATTCCCCTTTAATCCATTTATATATAAAGCCCGGTGAGTCTGCCCTTTTCTTCTTTTTTATTTTTTATTTTTTTATACAATATTCGTCACAACCAACAAATCCATATTTAGTCCAATTCCCAATTTTTTGGTGCAGGGCGCGATCGACAAAGCACACACACTTTACTGCTCAGTTTAACGCAAAAGAAAAGAAAAAAACATCCTGGTTTGCATCAACAGGCAAGTTAGCAGCAGCCCATTACCTCAATTGTTTTTTTTTTTTTTGGATCACATTTTGTACACGCCGCCCTTATTATATATAAACTTGTGGAGAGCTTCCTTCTTTTCATCTTCACCACACGAAAATGCCACTTACAACGGCAAAGGAGCTTAAACGACTGGACAGCCAGGAGTTCTACACGGCACTGAACGAATCCATCCGCATTATTCAGGAGCAGTTCAACCGCGCAAAGAAGGAGGATATTACATACTCGTTATCAAAAGCCGGCAAGTTTGATATCTGGCTGGAACATTCACAACTCACGGACAATGTCAATGACACACTGGAAGATTTGATGGAGGCTATCAAGGACAAGAAGCGCAAATCAAAGCTGATAAAGTATTATGAACTAATGATTACCGATTTTCAAAAGTACCTGGACAACTGGCATAAAGTTGACGAGGCGTTGAAAACGAACCGCATGGAAAGCATCTTTGCCGCGTCTAGGCAGTTTGACTCTTCGCAGCATCGCGGGTCAAACTCGTCTAGAGCAATGTCCAGCGTCAGCAGTTATAGCTCGTCGAGTGGTAGGAGTAACTCCACTGACAGCGGCAATGCGAAACGTTGGCTGTGATATTGATATTTTGATATTAGTACTGCACGCATAATTAAAGGCCCCTCCCCATTAACCCACCCAATTAACTTATTTATTATTTTTTTGTAACCATTAGTGATGCAATAATGAACTTTTTATGATTTTATTCTATTTTTATATATATAGCACACATTCAATTTTACATCAATTGATTAGTATACGGGAGTTATAATTGCAACGGATCGCCCGCCAGACATGTGAAATAAGCTTAAACCAAAAGCCTATTGATTGATCGCGATTGAATCATAAACCTGCAGCAAAATTTGAGGTTTTTTTATCGCTTAAGACACTCGGGCTGGGAAGTCCGATATCGGCCCGGAGCAGTCAGCTGGTACGTAGCAAACGATATCCCGGTTTTTTTTTTTTTTATATTTTTATAGAATTTTAGCTTACTATTGATTGTCTATGTAGCTTATATAAGGCTTAAAACCTGGCCGGTCTCAGTTATACATCCTAGGCATATATGAGACTATCGCTATTGTATTGTCCCCGGCACTCCAAGCAGTCTCGTGGAACATCGGGGTTGGGGGGGGGGAGATGCCATAAGGCCCTCAGGTCACATGCTGGGTAAAGCAAACTTCCGTTTTTGGAATTGGTGGTGGTGGTGGTGGTGGTCCGATTGGGCGTGATACGGTTGGTCTCACAGCACACGGCTACTGTTTGTACCGCATATATGAGCCGCAGGGACGGGGCCTCCTGCGCGCTGAGCCGGGAAAAAATGTCATTTATTGCTCCTGCGTCTACATACACGCAAAACAACCGTCGACCGAGGTCTAGAGCTCGCTCTTGAAAGTTAACAAACGGGTAAACTGAATTTTAGAATCAAAGGCCGAGGAATGTGCCACTGTGGTAATGCGTGTTCTGTTCTGATAGGGCCCGCACGGGGGGTACGTCGTAGCGAAGGCAGCCAAAGCTGTACGAAATAGCATGCCTTGTATAATTAATTTTGTTAACGCAGTATCGCCGAGGCAGTTCCAATTCAAAGCACACTTGTTTAGTATGCTAATATAGTACTGATGCGACCACACAGTTGGGTGAGCAAAACGGGGGTGGGGGAGGGTGGAGGACGTCAGAAGCGGTGACCGAGTTTGCCAAACGTGATACAAATATCGCGAATTCTTACCTAGCAGCTGAGGATAGTAGACGTCTGTGCAACAACAATTGTTAACAGCAACAACAACCCGGACCTCGAGCACTGCTATTGAAATATCCAACCTGTCGTATATTTAACTTTTTCCATTTGTTTATATATGAGTGGCGTTCAAAAGTTGGGAATTTTTTCTTATAAGCGAATTTTAGGTTGCTGACGAAGTAGCTTTTAGGAGAATCATTAGAGTTAATTTGACTTCTGTAGCTTAAATCGGTTGTGACCGCTTATATTGGGGTACGTCGGATTTGCTCTCCCAATAGTTTTTTATTCTTTGGTTTTGCCACCGAACCAGTATATATATATTTTTTTTTTCTCTTCTCATGGCTAGTATATAACACACCAAAGAGTACTGGTATATATATGTAAGTGTCTGTATAACCCAATACTGGCAGCGCCAAGGAGAACTTGGTGCAAGTAGGTCTATAAAACAAGCATATCATTCGGCATTTCCACTATTTCGGCAGGATAGACCTGGCCTGGGCTTTGAATTTTCTTGACGTACTGTTTTTTTTTTTGTTTTTTGTTTTTTTGGCCAGTTTTGTTATTTATTGCCCTTATTATAAACAACAAATGCTCAGCTTGGGTAGTAGTACGTAGTATACATGTATATATGAAGCCAAGTAATAAAGGGCTTGCTTTGGAGGAAGATCACGTGACATGAACTACCAATACCGTGTAGTTGAGTAGGGCGGGCCCCTAGGCCTCCTTTAGCATATCATCATCGATAATGTATTAATGAAAAGGGCCTATGACCAGTTATATAGCAACCTACGAAAGTATGACTCATCGATGGGAGCGTGCACAATTTAACCCAGCCCCAAGCCTCGACAGCCGCAAGCGGCTCGGAAATTTGCGCTTTTTTTTTTTTTTATCATCTCTGGCAATGGGTTGTTACTCGCCGTCTTGTATTCTAGCAGTCACAGTATTATGAGGACGAGAGTGGTTGGTATGAATTACCGGCCGCATCAAACTGGGATATTGTACAGTATCGCTTTTTCAAAAAAAAAATTATAATAAAATAAAACAAAAAACGAGTGACGTATCCGCGTAGGCTAGTAAGGTAAATGGCGGGCATACCCATATGACGAAACTGTCGACTCTTCCGGTACACCAACAGGATATCGGCTGGAAACACAAGAGTTAAAAGGGCCGGGCCGGGTTTGTGTTTCCGACGCTAACGAAGAATTCTCCAGTACTGGCTCACTGGCCGGTATAAAAATAAAAATAAAATCTGTCGACCACCTTGTTTTTAGGATTGATGGGTAGCTATCGTCTCATTCAGGATTGGAGATTGTGAATGGGTCGGTACGAGGGCTTTCGCAAAGGCACACGGAAACTGTTGTTTTTTTTTAAGTTCGCGTACTAGTCCTTGTGACGGTTGTATATCCCGCCGACGTTGCAACTGAGGTTTTATATCGGAACGAAGTTGGCATGGATTCGGTTCTCATGTTGTTATGTTCATCGTCGAATAGTTGCCGTTGTTGAAATGTTGATATGGAGTAGCAAGGTCGCTCCTGCTGATACCCCAAAAAAAAAAAGAAGCTAACTTTGACGATTGCTACTTGTAGATACTGCCCCGCATCGCAATCTTATCCAAAATTTGAAAAACACGCTTGAGCATTCAAGGTTTCGGCGGTGTTGTGGTGTTTTATTCGTTTATTTTTTCGTATCGACATCGGGATGATGATGAGTGCGGTGTCGAGTGGTTGCAAAAGAGAAAGGGAAAACGAAAAAAAAATAGAAAATAGAAAATTAAAATAAAAATAAAAATTTAAAAAAAGTGTATTAATCACCATTAATTGCCCATGAACCGATGTCAACCACCTTGTACAACGAATGGTAGGTATTTTTTTTCATTTTCTTCTCAAAATACCTATAGCCTTTAAATTGGTTTCCTTTCCACGGGCTAGCTTGGGATAACACTACCAAATGCATTAACCCATCGTGTTCATAGTTCATGACTACAAAAATTGACGAACCGGTCGCATTAAACGTTATCAATAGGTATTCAACCGTTTCTCAACTCTATAACCTGCGTTGGATGGTGTTGTTATTGATAACGTAACTGGTCCAACATGTCGCCCCGTTTAAAACTTCCACCACCGCAACCAACAGCCATGAAAACATGCAACTATTGGTAAATACAAATGGCTCGCTAGTAGCTGCGAGCGCGCGAGTAAGAGTATGACCACATTTGAATTGAAATATGTCGCGTGGAATGGAATGGCGATTTAGCCAACTCGTCGATGGTGCACCCTTTTAAGCGATCTCTCGTAGTCTACCTATAGTCTAAACTACATTTTTTTAAAAATAAAAAATAAAAAGCGCTCAACAAGGGAGAGTCAAGCGACTGGAAAGCTACTTCAACACAATTGTTCATTGGATTGCTTGAGTGATAGAGAGCAGTGATGGCTGTATCAATCATCCCCCGGGCGGTCATCATCTTGACCCAATTTGCTGCCCGTGGTACGGTATACGTATAGACACTTGACAACACACCAGAGCACGAGGAAATTCCGGGAATCCGGCTCTGTAATGATGGAACATATAGAAATTCACTTGCCGGTTTTTTTTTCTTCTTTAAATAATAAAACAATAAAGGTAAGATAAATCGTCCAGACAGGATGTCAGTTATGTAGAGTTTGAACAGCACCACAGCCCGAAAGAACACCTAACAGACAGTATCAACCGTTTAACCTACCCCTGCCATCCCTAGCTGCATATAACCAGCTACTAGTCATTTGTTTATTGTCGGTTTAGTCGCACGCATGCTTGACCATTGTCTTGCTAAAAATATAGTCGCGTCGCAAACAAGAACACACTTAACACTGACTTGTCGGCACTACTCCCTCAAGGTAAAATTTCAAAACCTGTCTGCTTGGCCACGACAATTATTCTGTATACATGTATTGTTTACTTTGTCATGTTTTCAGTACATAACCTTTCCTTTATACTTGATAAAAACTCTTTTCACAACATCTGACAGGATACGGACAGGGACTTATGCACTTTCGCCCCCTCATTTCCAAACTAGTAAAGGCCTAGAAAGTCGGCATGTTGAAAACGTTGGGTCCAACTCGAGTTTAATAGAAGATTGACAAGATGGGTAATACTTTATGTTGTCGTCTAAATGGTGGGTAGTTGGTTTCAAGGTGACAGAAAGAACGGAACAAAATATCACATTGAAAATTATTCCACAAATTAAAACTCACCATCATGATCACAGGCATGCCTCAGTACAAACAGAACAATCTGCTAAGATATATAGAATCTTTCCTCCGATAAGCCTCGCTGCCAGATGTATCGATACAAGACTTGCCAGGTTATGTTCTCCGCGGGGAGCTGGCCACGAACCCATGAACCAAAAAAACTAGAAAGCAAAAGGTATTCTACGGGAACCTGAAAATGAAACATAGAATGAGTCTGGAATATCAAACAGCATTCTTTCCGGAGTCCTCGTTGAAAAATGTTTATGGTGGTTGGGGGAGGAGGAAAACTGGGCGTGGTGTGGTAACGTGCTGTCTCGGAGCAATCTACTTTTCCCGTTATAACATTCACAATTTTTTTTTTAAATTTTTTTTCTTCGGTTTTTTTTTTGTTTGTTGCCTTGAAAACTCGCCATAAATCTTAGTATGAACCCATCCAGTGCGCATTGTGATGGGATGCTCTGATTGTGTGTGCTGGCACTGGTGTTAATTGAACTTGGGGGGAGGATGCTCATACCTAAGTACCCCCCCCCCCCCCCCCCCCCGGGGGGCATATCTTCCTCTAGCATTTCAACCGAACGTCCCAACAAAAAGAGTATAACATTCACTATTAATTAAGTGTGGACTGACGTCTATTAACTGTCTATTAGTTATTCCACCACCAGAGGTTCAGCATAAGAATAAGAGGTGGCTACTCCTCTACGTCAACCCCGCCCAACCTGTACAAAATGAAACGCGGTTGGTTAATTAATACCTGAAAATACCCTACCCTCGCGGCCGGTCCTACTGTATCAAGGTAAGCTGCTAGATTGTCGGCTAAGGAGATGGAATGGTTATTGACGCAGGATGATTTTCGAAATGCAAACGTCGTCTGAAAAAAGCTCTGGGCCTTTATCGACTCTTGATTATGAACCGTGATGCAAGTCATTAATGTTTAATATTTAATATTGCCATGAGTAACTGGCACATTAGAATCCAACCTACTACTTTAGTTAACATGTCTATATTAGGCTAGGCCGCGTGGAAAGGCCAACCTCAAGACTTGCGGCTACAACTACAGCCAATCAATGTAATGTTAACAACTAAACATTCTAGTCGTCTTACAAAGCAGAGTGATAGTTCAAATACCTCATCCGATCACGTCCACTTGTTGATAGTAGTCGTGAGAAAGTTCCCGATTGTATTCCAAAACTAGCAGGGCTTGCTACAACACGAGGTCAGAAAGGTGTCTTCACCTTTCTCTTTTTTTCTCTTTCTTTTTTCTTTTCCCGAGCGCAATCGGATTGGCTCTTTATTGTGTTTAGGTGTTTCCCAAGAGTAAGGAGAGTATCTGTTCCTTGTTTGTTGTTGGTGGTTTTCCTTTTCGTAGTGGTATAATCACGAAGGGACAAGAAGTTGGAGTCGTGAAGATTTCTTGACCACATTCCAAAACAAGTAGCTAGCAGAAGAACACGAGGCAATGATAGAGCTTTTGTTTTTCACTCATAACCACCAGTTGAAATGTCGAGTCAGCTTCTGATTCGTGGTATGTCAGTTTATAGTGGGAAGAATGTGGTGGGGCTATCGTCCGCATTTTGAGGACCTCATACTGCCGCCCTAAAGCGTCATGCATGCTAGTTGCTACCAAACCCACTACAATGTCTATGAAAACCTTTTTAATACCCGTCCGTTTTGATTTTGGACCATCTGGAAGCGCCAGGTGGGGATATTTGTAGAGATACTGGGGTTGCAGTATGGGCAGCCCCTGTCCCTCTTTTTTTGCCTTTGGCTATATAGCTAGAAGCTGATCCATACACGCGCACGACGTCTACATATGTAAGAATATATAAGACAGGCCTTATGTGTGTACTCCTCATATATATATATATATATATATTATAAGCTAGCGAACCCCCCAACAAATCAGCAAACGTGATATTCCTTTTCGAGTCAGTCAATTGCTGTTATGCATAAACAAAAGTAAATTTTTAAAAAGACCCATGTGCACAAGACCCAGACACGGGCGCATATATAGGAAAAGGCGCAAACGAGAATCAATTAATATATATAGCTTTTAGGTGCAATAAAATAAAACACGGATCAGTCGACCTATAGAAGCTTGTAATCCCGGCCGGGGCATTGGGCGACTGGTCGAATACGAGCTATAGGGGTCATCAATATACGAAGTCTTCTTCTTGACGCTGACGATACGACTAGATTACAGTATTTTGAAAGAAGAATTGGCTGACATCCTGGGGGTTGTTTTGTGGTCTTGGACTGTTGGATGTCTTTCCTCACGGTAACCCTGGTCGACAGACTACCTACCCATACCACCAGTGCCTACAGCTCGCAGAGAACCAGTAAATCCTCCTTACTTCAGAAAAGGACTTTTTCATAAAACCTGAACTGTGTTATTATATAGCTCTGATCTATATTGGTGTGTATCTGGTAGCTAGGAAACTGAGAAACAAAGATTTCCCTCCGTCGATGATCGGTATCAAGAGGTTTTACGAAATCGTCCAAGCCCAGAAATACCGGTATATAATTTTCTCCCTTGTATATGTACAAATATACTACTTGTAAATAGGACTATTGATAGATGGATAGATTTTTGGCTTGGATGCTTAACTCCTGACCAAATAAAAAAAAAAGCGGAATACTGCGACCACACACCCAAACATCGTCGGATGTAATTTCCGAAAGCAGACTCTAGGCATGTCGTACGTAGTACTATTGATATCACGAGATAGAACTGCATAAAACTAGCTAAGCCCGGGATGAACTTTATTAATACATGTATATATATATATATATATATATTCAATACTTGCATAATATAAGGCGCCCACCGAAAACAAGAAGAAAAAAGAAAAATGCAACATTATGATGTAGAATATTTATAAACATTCATTGAGGATTAATTAGACTTTAAGGACCAAGCTTGCAACATGTCTATAGCACGTATACCAGCTCAAAAACTGTCCTTGGGTTATTATTTAAGTGATTCACACTTTCTTCTTTTGATGCGTTTCCTCGTTTGATCCTTTTTTTTTTTTTTTTTTAACGATCGAGTGCTGCAAGTTAAAATTGGTCATTAAATTTCCCAAAACCCGCGGCCAGTCCGTAGCAAAGTCTCAATCCTAAAGCAAAAATTCATTCCAG
The DNA here is from genome assembly GCA_030564235.1 of Blastobotrys elegans. NCBI lineage: Eukaryota > Fungi > Ascomycota > Dipodascomycetes > Dipodascales > Trichomonascaceae > Blastobotrys > Blastobotrys elegans. Next base: position 18,712 of record JAJLUJ010000199.1, read on the forward strand.
ACGATTCTTTTTTTTTTTATTTTAATATTTATTTTGGTACTGCCACATTTGCCTAAAAATCATTATTATTATAAAACACCAGAGCTCGTGGCACATCACTCGATCCAATCAACTGGTCACGGTGTTTGTTCGGCCTTTCGCCTAGATTCAGTGTACCCTCCCAGCCACGTACGGTTATTGGCGTTTAAATATATCCAATTTGTGTAATGTACCGAGTAAATACCAACATTGAGATGGATGATGATGGTGCAGCTTTATGCCGGCGGCATGTAAACAAGCATGCAGTTTCTGAACCTAAGGCTTAGCAGCACTGATCTCGATATGCCATGGTGCACCCCGTTTCTCAGTAAACTTCTTGGCACGAGAACATATGAACAATATATTTAGAAGTCCCAGGTATACCACAGTAAGCTTAGGCCGAGGCTGTTGAGAGGTGCAGTTCAAATTTCCAGACAATATTAGTCAATGGTTAACCTGGGGTTTACGGTAAGACAGGACATCTTTTGTTAAATAACTGACAATTCATGAGCAACTACGACAGTGATACGATCACCGCGCGCGATTAAGAATTCGTTAAAATCGGTAGCTAGCACATAAATTGACTCCATAACAGTAATAAATAAATTTTAGCGATCAAAAATTAGGGTATATATATGTAAACCTTTCCTTTATATATAAGGCCCTTAATTAGTTCATAAGCTAAATTCGCTTACCACTACTCATGTCGTTTCTTCCTTCACCCAGATGCAAATATTGGTAAGACTAATGCCTTATATTCGGTCTTTGTTTAGTACATGTGCAATTGGCACCTGACTGACATGTGTAAATAACGCGCGTGTTTGGTTATATCGATATCTTCTGACGAAGTTTTAAGGATATCAATATTAGTATATATATATATTGTTTTTTTCGTATATATAACAATTTTAATATAATAATTCAGGAATTTAAAGATATATATATAAAAAAAAAAAAAAAAAAAAAAAAAAAAAAAGACGCACATTTACCTAGTTGCTTTTTCACGACCAAGTAGAAAAAGAAACATTGAAACGGAAACGTCATGTTATTCCCTTTATAAGGCCTTACCGGCATTGTAGCTTCATGTGTATCAAGCATTATATCACAGATACCCACCTGCTTTGAGAAAAATTTTCCCTTATATATGTTCTCTAAAACATATAGACTGCCCTTACGACTCTTTCATTGACTATAAAAAAAAAAAAAAATAAATAAAAAAAAAAATATAAAAAAAAGAAAGATGCAGATTATCGACAATCTAGAAGGGGGGTTATTGCGACAGACGATTTTAACAAACCAACGCCACCTTATGGCCCAGCTTGAGCTGGTGCAGAGCAATTTGCGGAATTTAACCAACAACGCGTCAAATACACAACGAGCGCCTCACATCGCGCAGCAACTACTAGTCATTCTCCTCCAGCTCATTCAGATAACACCTACCCAACTGTTCAAACTTCGCGATCTAATAGAAGCACCTGATGGAGATAGTCGGTTGAAAAGTATGTATTGGGAGTTTGAATCTAACATAAACCGGATAACTGCTATTCATACGTCAATTGAAACATGTTTATAGTAATGAACTAATTTAATACTTGTGCGCTACCATACCCACCGCCACCTGGCGTTTTTAGAACGATCACATCGCCACAGTTGACTTGAATGGTATTTTTACCGCCGAGTGACACAGTTCGGCTATCAGCCGCACGGACCCACAAGTTTTCACCCTTAGCACCTGGTTCACCGCCGGCTAACCCAAATGGAGCAACTGACCGTTTTTCAGACAAGATGGATACTTGCATTGGGATTCGAAATTCAATCTCTCGAATGAGCCCGTCGCCACCGCGCCGTTTGCCAGCGCCGCCCGAGCCCCGCCGAATGGCAAACGTGTGCAAAATGCATGGATATCGCTTCTCCAAGATTTCAGGGTCAGTAGCACGCGTGTTTGTCATGTGGCATTGTACAGCAGACTGGCCATCGTTACCAGCCGTGGCACCCATGCCACCAGCATTAGTGTCGTAATACCCAAACCCGGGTCGTTTTCGACCGTTGGCAAGAACATCGCCACCAAACCCAAACGTGAAATTGTTACATGTGCATTGAGCGGACGCCGCGTAGTTGAAGGCTCGCAACACTGCTCCAACCACCACCTGGGAAGTTTCGACATTGCCGGCCACGACAGCCGCATCAGGGGTTGGTGATAGCAACGACCCTTCGGGGATGATAAACGTGATTGGCGTCAAACAGCCCTGATTTAGTGGAATGTCATCTTGGATCATGGATCGAAGCACGTACAACACTGCAGAATACGTGATGGCTCGTGGGGCGTTCCAGTTGGCATATACTTGCCGGCCAGTACCAGTGAAATCAAATGTGGCGTCACCAGTCTCCCCGTCAATATCAATCTTGACGTGGATTTCAGTACCATCATCCATCTGATCCATGGCTTGCAACGTACACTTGTTGTCTTGAGAGCCGAAATCTTTACAAACTTGCTTGAGTAGTTGACGCACCGAGTGTTCAGCATTGTCTTGGATACCATGCATGTAGAGTTGAATCACCTCCAGCGAAAACTCACTAATCATGCTCTTTAGCAGATTGATACCCTTGTTGTTTGCCGCAATCTGCGCCTTCAAGTCGCTGATGGAATCGCTCAAGGACCGAGACCCGCTGCAGCCTTGATACTTGGACGGCTCATTGTACAACATGTCAATCAGCCCTTGTTCATTGAACCGACCCCTTTCAACGGCCTTGAACCCTTGGATCATGGCACCTTCTTCCCAAATCTCCTTGCTGAATGGCGGCATGGAGCCAGCAGTGATACCGCCAATATCAGCGTGGTGGCCTCGGCTGGCCGCCCAAAATATGATATCCTTACCGTCAGACGAAAACACAGGGGTGATGACCGTAATGTCTGGCAAATGGGACCCACCAAACGCTGGATGGTTGGCAACTAGCACGTCACCGTCTTGTAGCTTGCCTTCCCACATTTTGTGTTGGTATGCAACAGCACTGGACATGGAGCCTAGATGCACGGGGATATGCGGCGCGTTGGCGACAAGCCCGCCGTCTGGCGAGAAAATGGCACACGAAAAGTCCAACCGTTCCTTAATGTTGGTGGAAATGGCAGTCTTTTTAAGCGCTTGGCCCATCTGTTCAGCAATCGACATGAATCGATGGCCAAACACTGACAGCTGGATCGGATCGACAATGTTTGGATCAAGATCAGCGTGTTGTTGCTGCCCTCCTCCATCTGCCGTCATTTCAATGACAATATGGTCTGGTAGAGCTGTAGCCACGGCGTTTGGAGTAATGACAATGGTCTGTGTCTTGTCGATAATAACAGCTGGGCCATGGCACTTGTCGCCAGCTTGCAAGTTTTGAATAGAATATACCTTGGCATCGCACCACTCGTCAAAATAAACCTTGGTAGTTTTGGTAGGCGTTGGTTCATTGCCATTGGCAAATGTTTGCAAATCCTTGCCGGGAGTTTGGTTCTTGCCGGCTAGTTTGGACTTGCCAATACCCCGAACTCGAATATCACCAACCAAAATCTCTCGGTCCAAAGCAAACCCAAACTCTTGCTCATGCAGGTCAATAAATGCGGTTTCAAAAGACTCGCCATGTTCCTGCTTAACCATGATGAACGTTTCAGTGCCTTTATACTTAAGATTGAGGTACCGCTCAATCTGGATCAGCGATTGGTCTTTAAAACCTTGCTGGGCCAACGCGTCGGTGGCTTCACTAGCAATCTCGTCTAGCCGTTGGTTCAACCCGACCAGAGACTCGCTGTCAAGTGTCGTAGATTCAGGCCGTTGGACTTCATGCACCACGTCGGCTAGAGTCATGCCATATGCCGATAGAATGGACGAGTACTTGTGGATAATGACGCGAGAAATACCCAGGTTCAAGGCCACGTCACAAGCATGTTGCCCACCAGCGCCGCCAAACGAGGCTAGATGGTGGTTGCTAGTGGAATAGCCCTTACCTTCGGTTAAAGATCGGATTGGTCGGCACATGCTTTCATTGGCAACCTTTAAGAAGCCAATCGCGACTTGTTGAGGCGTCAATGTTTCACTCTCGACGCCGCCGATGCCGCCGCCGCTTTGCCGATCCCGGTTAATCTCATCCGTCAGTTGTTGAAACTTTTGAGCAACAATCTCTACATCCAACGGTTCGTTTTCATTTGGACCAAAGATTTTTGGGAAATATTCGGGCAAGATACGCCCCAAAAACAAGTTGGCGTCGGTGACGGTCAAAGGTCCACCTTTTCGATAGCAAGCCGGACCTGGATGCGCGCTAGCCGATTCCGGACCAACCACAAACAAGCCCTTTTTCCAAAACAGGATTGACCCACCCCCAGCAGCTACTGTGTTGATATCCAGCTGCGGTGCTTGGATAGTAACCTCGGCGGTGGTCGTTTCAAAAATGTGGTCAAAATGGCCATTGTACCGAGACACGTCGGTAGAAGTACCGCCCATGTCAAACCCCAGAATCTTGGCCGCATTTGGTTCGTCTTGTTCATACGAAGTTTTGGCATACCCCACAACCCCGCCGGCTGGGCCAGACAAGATGGCCCGCAATCCAGAAAACTTGGACCAAGAAGTTAGACCACCATCAGATTGCATAAACAGCAGCTTATCGCCAACTGCTTCCAGTCCGCCTTCAAACCCCTTACCGAATTCTTGGATATACCGAGCCGTGATTGGCGAGAGGTATGCATCGGCCGAGGTGGAATTTGCTCGAGATACAATTTTGATCATTGGTTGAATCTCACTAGATACCGAGACATGTTCAAACCCTAAATCCCGGGCTTGTTTGGCAATCATCTCTTCATGTTGGGGGAAAATGTACGAATGCATTAGTGCAATGGCAAGGCTTCGCACACCCGAGTCCCAAATCTGTTTGAGTACTTCTTGTACCTGTTTTGAATCTGGACGTTTTAAAATCCGCAACAGCTCGCCAGAAACGCCGTACTCCAAATCGTCATCATTCTTGACATCCTCATCCTCAAAGGTTTCTGGTAATGGGTTTTCACTGTACCCCTCCACAGTAACACGCTCGTCAATCTCATACACTTGCTCATATAAATGACCCATCTTGGCAACGGTTAGATCGAAAATATTCGGCCGAGCTTGTTGCCCAATCGTCAAAATGTCTTTGAACCCTTTGGTAACTAGAAACGCTACTCGGTCACCCTTCCGCTCAAGCAAGGCGTTGGTAGCAACTGTAGTGCCCATACGGATCGACTCAACGTTGGACAGGTCAATCTTTTCGCCTTTCGGAATCTCCTTGCCGCTGATTTCGCTCAGAGCTCGTCGGATCCCTTCCGTTGGTGCGTCTTCATAGTTGGCTGGGTCCACTGATAACAGCTTCAACACATGGTCCCCATTGTCGGTATGTGCGCACACATCAGTAAAAGTACCGCCACGATCTATATATTCCCTTCAGTTAGTTTACTGTTTTGGTAGGACATGTGGTCGCATACCTATCGAAATTCTGATTCCCTTCATTGTGTTGTAAGTCAAACCTTGTTGTTATAAATTTAAAAATAATTGGTATTATATAAACAAGAGGGAGTTTTGAAAAGAAAAAAA
>JAJLUJ010000200.1:0-24068 GCA_030564235.1 Blastobotrys elegans
AGATGTAATCAAGAGACTTTTTCAAGCTACCACCGCAGTTGATAGCTTCTAACGCAAAGGGTACTCTAATAACCATAATAACGGTTAATAGGTAGCCTCAGCGCCCCGAGACGGAGAGGAAGAGGAGTCTTCTTCGGCCGAGTCGGAAGCCTGAGTAGCAGAGGAGATTGCTGGAGCACTAGTAGAAGTGGATTGGTTTACGTCGTTTCAAGACAACTTCGTTGAGAACAAAACTGAGCATGGGATTGAACGTCCAGCTGAAGCAGCCTGGCTAGCTCAATCGGTAGAGCGTGTGACTCTTAAGATCTATTAGACAAGTTTTCTGTTCATTCCGAGAACATTAAGGTCATCACAAGGTCGGGGGTTCGAGCCCCCCGTCGGGCTTCTCTTCTTTTTTGCTGTTATTTGGTCTATATATTGTTTCATTTTTGCATGCTGGAGACATCTTTGAGGTCGAGATCGGTACACCGCCGATCGAGCCGCATCGTCAATTTTTTTTTAATATCCGCCAGATTGGGTTTTTTTTTATTTACATTTTTTTTATTGTTCTTTGCATTTTATTGCGACTAGTTTTGGATATTTTAAAAAAAAAAAAAAAGAATAATTAATACACACAGACCTGAAGAAATTTTTACTTGTAGCTACTATGGGCAAGCCGTTCTCTGAGGAATCAAATGTGAAACACGCGAAAAAAAATTTCACCGCACCGTGCGGGCGCGCGCATCTTACGGAAAAGAGTCGACATAGTGTCAACCGAGATCTCTCTCCATGAGGCCATGAATTCTGGAACCTGCCCTGGGGTGGAAGCACAAGAACCAGTACAAGTTCAACAATCATCAACCAATGAAGGCGAAAACGTGCTCGTGTTTTTCAAGACATTAGTGCCCCACCTAGTGTTTTTCATCCAACATAGGCTGAGGTTCAAATTTAAACGCGCAGAATAATGCAATCTCAACTCAAAAATAAATCAGCTTCTTTTTTTATTATTTTATATTTTATATATATTTATACAGACATATATTTACAAACTCCTACTCGGCAGGTTTCGTAGCAGCAGCAGGCTCGTTGTTGTCAAAGTACTGTTCTACTTCTGGGTTTCGTTCTGGATGTTCACGTTTGCCCAGCAGACGAACCATATCATCACGGGTTAGCACCTCCTTGGTCAATAGTTCTTGTGCGACGAGCTCAATCTCAGCTCGCTTGCTTTGGAGCAGCTCGGTACACTTGGCATGAGCATCATCCACGATACGTCGAACTTCGCCATCAATAACGGTGCCAGTTTCTTCAGAAAACGGCTTGGAGTAGTGACCTTCATCTTCTTCAAAGTTCAACCAGCCGACTTTTGGCGACATGCCCCATCGCATGACCATATTGGTAGCGATTTGTGTTACTTTTTTGAAATCATCTGAAGCGCCGCTAGTGACTGTTTTGAAATGTAGCTCTTCACTAGTCCGGCCACCTAGCGTCATGATCATACGATCCACTAGCTCGTGTTCAGAGAGCAGCTGCACATCAGAAGGCACGTATTGAGCGTAGCCCAGACCCATACCTCGAGGGACAATCGACACCTTGAGTAGTGGGTCGGCGAACTTTAGATACCATCCACAGATAGCATGCCCAGCTTCGTGATATGCCACCGTCTTCTTCTCTTGTGGGTTCAACACTCGGCTCTTCTTTTCCAGACCGGCAATGACACGCTCAATAGCTCGTTCAAAATGGACCATTGTAACCTTTTTAGCAGACTCTCTTGCGGCAATCAACGCAGCTTCATTGACACAGTTTGAAATATCCGCGCCAGAAAAGCCTGGGGTTAGAGCAGCTAGACGACCCTGTAGGTATTCCAAGTCAACGTCGGTCTTGATTTTAGATAGGTACACTTTGAAAATTTGTCGGCGGCCAGAAATGTCTGGATTGTCCATCAAAATGTGTCGATCAAACCGGCCAGGACGCAGCAATGCTGGATCAAGGACATCGCTTCGATTTGTACCTGCAATTACAATGACATGGTCAGCGGTGGAAAACCCGTCCATCTCAACCAGCAGCTGGTTCAAGGTGGTCTCTCGTTCATCGTGGCCACCGCCTTTACCTCGAGCTTTCCCAATCGCGTCAATTTCATCAATGAACACGATACTAGGCGCCATTTTCCGCGCGTTGGCAAACAAGTCACGAACCCGCTTTGCACCAACACCCACCAACATTTCCACAAACTCAGACCCGCTGACTGACAAGAATGGCACGCCAGCTTCACCTGCAGTGGCCTTGGCGATCAGCGTCTTACCAGTACCCGGTGGGCCAGACAGTACGGCGCCACGAGGGATCCGAGCACCCAGCTTTTCATACTTTTTGGGGTTCTTTAGGAATTCTACAAATTCCATAATTTCCGCCTTGGCTTCGTCGGCACCTGCCACGTCGCTAAACTTGGTCTTGACGTCAGCATTCTCATTAAACAGTTTGGCGGTGGATTTGCCCATGTTGAACCCACCCGGGCCCGAGCTGTTGGTGGCGGACCGGATCACAAAGAACAGACCGCCTACTAGTAGCAGCATTGGCAGTGCGCTAAGCAAAGTAGCCGTGTAGTCTGGCTCCTGTGTATACGATACTGGGATCCGGTCGTTTTGCGAAATGGCCAGCTCGTCTTGTGCATTATCCAGGTTTCGTTCCAGCGTGTCTGCCGAGCCTACAGTGTAGTGGACGACAGTGTTGGTGTTGAGGTAAACTCGAGCGAGTTGGTTGTTTACCAGCACGATTTTGGTTACAAGGCCTCTGTCTAGGTAGTCTCGTCGAAGCTCTTCCCAAGTGATCTCTGGACCATCAGAGCTGCCATCGCCACCGCCCACGATCCGCAGAATTGCATAACTCACAAGTAAAGAGGATGCAAGTCCGAGCATGTTCACCCAGTTTGGTGGCTGCTGAGGAGGCTGCGGTGATTGCTTGTTGTCATTGCCCTTTTGCTGGTTTTGGAATTTACTCAATTGAAACTCAAAAAACTTTCGTGGGCTTTGGTTGTTTGGTTGTTTGTTTTCTTGTTGACGACGGGTCAGTGAGGTGTGCAACTGCCGGGTTAATAGATTGCGATTGATGCTCGTCCTTGTCGTAGTGACAGCCTGCCGGGCCTGCCTCGACAACAATCGTGGCACGATATGTGTCCGTGCCAGCGATATTGTATTCATTGGGGGGTGGTGGTGATTTGAATTTTGTGGTGAAGGGAAGATCCGCCACCCAAATTTCAAAGGGACCCCCCGGCCGAAAACCAAAATTTTTTCTCTTTGATTCAAAAATCTCATCGGCGGTTGACAGCCGGGTAACAGTAATAATATTTTGGTTATATAAACACCGATTAGTAATCAAAAATAATTGCATATAGCCTTATATATTCCTTACACCAGTCAAAAAGGGAAAACCGATTATATCTTTATTTAGTAAAATGGTATGAGTCTCCCAACGTATAGACCTTCTCCGTGGAACAATATCCTCGCCGGAATAAGTATACTTCCTTCAATTCCAGACATGTCAGGATTACGAGCAGCATGAGGTTTGCAACATATGTGTGGGTTTTAATAATGGTTTAGAACAGATTGGTTGAAAAGTGAGATTTCCTTTTTCGAATTTGACTGTCTTGTTATATATGTGCAGAAGACTCGTATATATATAACCCAATTCCGGCTCCAATAGCTTCATAGTTAACCTCGTTCAACAGGATGCATTATCATGAACTTGCATTTGAACCCCAGACATTTTATAATTAAGCTGGCCCAAAATTTTAAATTATAACAATGTATTGGTTTAATTATCGAGGCGCGGATCGATGAGTTCTAAGTTAATTGAGGACCTACTTTGGTCTATTGAAAGCCAGAATGTGAGAAGCATATAACGTTACAATCGATCTGCCATCGCCGGCCGCGTGATAGTAGCGCGGTGACGGCTCGAGATCTAGAAGCAGCACGCCAACATCTCTTTAATGCACTTGCAAAGATCGATCGATATCGGTCTATTTAACGGGGCCTCCAATCCACATCAATGGTAACTCAGTGCTATAAGCTCAGCTGGATGGATCTATATCTATCGGGGTTACAGATATCTCGACCCGTGGTGGTTGGAACGCCATGATATGACATGACGCGCTTAGCCGGGAGGGATCAATGTGATGATGTTAGGCGTACATATGCGGCTCAGCGCAGACGTATATCTACGTACGTACGGAGTGGACCGGCCCTGGTCCGCCCTGTTCTATTTTCCGGCGCGCGCGAATGAGAAAGAAAAAAAAAAAAAAAAAAGTCCCAAATTTAAAACCCACCACGTAAACTTATTTTGTTTAGAATTCCCCGTGGTGCGTATATATATGTGTGTGTTGTGTACTTTTTAGATCCCCTGTCAGTTTTTTCTGTCTCTCCTGAACAGAGTTTTTTTTTTTTTTTTTTTTTTTTCCCTTCCCTCACTCTTTACCCCTTGTCTTTTTTCCACTTTTTTTCTTCATCACCACTTTTTTGTCCTCTATTTTTTTAATCACTCAACAATCATGGCAGACGACATTGGATTAGCACACTTGCCGAACCAACGGCACAAGATTGTGTCGAAGCGAGGGGCCACGTTCACCATTATGTTGGCCGGCGAGAGCGGAGTGGGCAAGACTACATTTGTCAACACGCTCTTCAACACCACGGTTAAGGGCTACCAAGACAACAACACGCGTTACAAGCAGCCAATCCAAAAGACGGTGGAGATTGGTGTGACCAAGGCGGAGCTTGAAGAGCAAGGCTTCAAACTACGGCTCAACATTATTGACACTCCGGGTTTTGGCGACAATGTCAACAATAATGAAGCGTGGGCGCCAGTGGTGGACTTTATTGACGATCAACACGAGTCATTTATGCGACAAGAACAGCAGCCTAATCGTGCTGACCGAATTGACATGCGAGTACACGCTTGTTTGTACTTTATCCGACCATCAGGCCACTCGCTCAAGCCCCTCGACATTGAAGCCATGAAGAAGCTTTGCACCCGTGTCAATGTTATCCCAGTCATTGCAAAGGCAGATACCCTTGCGCCATCCGAAATCCAAGCATTTAAGCAAAAGGTGCGTCAAATTTTGGTCGCCCAAGGTATCAGCGTGTACAAGCCAACCGTCGACCCTAACGAATCCAGCATGGAAGGTATCGACCCAGTGAACCAACTCATGGAAGCCATGCCATTTTCTATTATCGGCTCTGAAAAGGAGTTTGAATCGCCAGATGGTAGAGGTACTGTTCGTGGCCGCCAGTATCTATGGGGTATCGCCGAGGTTGAAAATGAAGACCATTGCGACTTTGTCAAGCTGCGTCAATTGCTTGTCCGTGCCCACATGCTCGACCTGATTGGATCAACAGAAGAACTTCACTATGAAGCATACCGAAGCCAGGAAATGGAGACTCGTCCATGGGGCGAAGGTAAGCAACGAAAACTGGACAATCCAAAGTTCAAGGAAGAGGAAGAAGCATTGCGAAACCGGTTCACTGAGCTGGTACGTGCTGAAGAAAGCCGGTTCAAGGCATGGGAAAAGAACTTGATATCTGAACGTGACCGGTTGAATGCCGATCTTGAACAAACCCACGCAAAGATTAAGGAGCTAGAGCTTGAGTATGAACAAATGATGCAAGCCCAGCGAAAGAGATAAAAGCGATTGTTATTTTTTTTTTTTTTTAAATATTATTATATACTATTGACATTTTTTTGTTTTTTTATAAATAAACGTTTGATATATTTTACTCGTTATTCGTTGGTTTGAATGCGTTCATCATCCAACCATTCGTCGTAGTAGACACACTCGGCAGGGTTGACTGGTCCTTTATTCTCGCATAATGCAAATTTGGGGCATTGGCCGCATGGGGATTCGGTAAATGCGTCCATATGGTCGGCTGGATCCTGCGGGCCTCCGCCAGCCTCCACGATGGAATGCCAAGTCGCCTTGTAACTATACCCACCGTCGCGCCGCTCCAGCTTGTCATCGTACACCAACACCTCGCATAATTTCCGGATATCGGCTTCACCCAGGTCAGTGTCGTTGACTACACCGCTGTTCATTACAAATTTGTGGATCTTCTTCACAGTGGGGTAACCAGCATACGAGACTGGGTATGAATCCTGGTCCTTCTCTGTATCCTCAAACGCAGACGGGAAGGATTCAGAGGAGATGTATTTCCAGACAATTAAGAGCAGTGAGTTGATAAACTCGCTGTCCATCTCCGAATCGGTAAACCACGGCCCACCGGTGACTTCAACGCTGGGCTGGAGGTTAAACAGCATGTAGATTTTCCGCGTTGGATGCTTCACCGACTTGATGGCCTTGATCTCTTTCTGACCTTCCAAGAACTTTAAACACCGTTGGATGACAGTCTGGTGGAGCTTGGTTCGTTCTTTTATCGACTTTGTCCAGATGCCTTCCCGACCGGCAGCCTCAATGCAGTTGAATATCATAAGCTCGTCCTGGCCCATACGGGATTTACGCGAGGCGGCGTCCAGAGGGATGACCTGGAACATGATCTCCTTATCCGACTGAACGGCCTGTAGAAGCTGCGTGTTCATGAGCGCTTGGATCGACCCTTGGATATCCTTCAGTGACGCCGCACCGACAAGCTCCAGCACTTGTTTCTGAGTAAACACGTCCGAAGCGCCAGGCTCCTTGGACGCAGCGGTCATCGCCTTGTGCATTTCCCCAGCCTCTTCCGGCACTCGTGCCAGAATGTTGTCCATTTTATATATATATATATAGTTTGACTGTGAAAGATTACGATCACCGAATTTTTTTGATGGATGGAAAAGTTGAAAAAAAAAAAATTCGTCGCGCGCACGCAAAGACGTTTTTATTTATTTTTCGGTAGCTCTCTTTAATAGTTACTGGTCTGAAATATATGTCTTTTTTGTTTTTTTGGGGGTGGGATTTTTTAACTCTCTACAATTGGTTTTGATTTCTCATTTTCTATGCATCGTCCTCTTCTTCGGCCAACAGCTTTTCACAGTCCAAGGCGGCCATGCAGCCAGTACCGGCGGAGGTGATTGCTTGTCGGTATCGTTTATCTTGGACATCACCAGCAGCAAACACGCCCTTCACGGAGGTGGACGCGGTACCAGGGGTTGTGACCACGTACCCTTCGTCATCAGTGGTGATCTGGTTCTTGACAATGGCGGTGGCAGGGATGTGGCCAATGGCGTAAAACAAGCCATTTGCTGGCAAGTCGGTCTGTTCCTTGGTGTTTACATTCTCAAGCAAAACAGACTGTAGTAGCTTGCCGTCACCACGGGCTTCCTTTGATACGGTATGGTACAAAATCTCCACCTTTGGGTTGTTGGCCAGTCGCTTGGCCATGACAGCTGAGGCTCGTAGCTTATCCTTTCGAACAACCACATACACCTTTGACCCGTACTTTGTCAAAAACAAAGCCTCTTCGGCAGCAGAGTCGCCACCGCCAACAACCACAAGCGGCTTGTTTCTGAAGATTGGTACAGCACCATCACACACAGCACATGCACTGATGCCTTGTTGCCAGTAGGTGTCTTCACCAGGCAGGTCCAACCGCTTGGCAGACGCCCCAGTAGCAAGAATGATGGCATCGGTGGTCTTTGGTGGTTGGTCTTCTTCAAACTCCATCCAGTACTTGAATGGTCGTTCGGAAAGGTCAACCTTGGCCACAGTCTCGGTAACAATCTCAGTGCCAAATCGTTCAGATTGTTGACGCATACTGTCCATTAGTTCTTGGCCCATAATGCCATTAGGGAAGCCTGGGTAGTTTTCCACATCGGTGGTAGTGGTCAGTTGGCCACCAGCAGCGATACCATTGGCCATCATGCCTTCGTACAAGACTGGCTTGATTTCGGCTCGTGAAAGGTAGACCGCGGCGGTGTGGGCAGCTGGGCCTGAACCAATGATGATAACTCGGTTGTGTTGTTGTGGCATTATGTGATTCGTTGGATGTGATGCGGTAGTGGAGTGGGAAGAAGAAACGAGTAGTGTGGAACTAAACAGGTAGAAACGGCGTCGTAGAGACTGGTTGGTGAAGAATGATTTGAACACTTTTAAAGGGAGGGAATGGGAGTTGGGAAATTAATCAGATTTCAAAAACTCTTTTTTTTTTCTTCCTTCGTTTCGGGCCTAGTTCGTTCTGGACTCTTCTTTTTTTTTTTTTTTTTTTTTTGGTCCCAACCAAGTAACCGCGGCCACCTCCGTGTGAGCTAACCTCACGTGATCCCCAAGCGGGAGGGAGGCCTAGATCGTTCCATGACTGATAAAGATAACAAACAAATAACCTTATATTTATAAGATTTTTGTTATTATATAAGGAATTAAGACAATGGGTCGGGAATTTGATGTCTCACCTCCATCATGCATGCTGCAACTACGCCATAGCGATAAATAAACAATAAAGTTTTCTAGAGAGAAATAAAACCTTAATAGCTAGGCTTATATAAACTCTGTTAATTAATTTTGCTGCTGTTGAACCTGAGCGCATGTTCAATCTCTATATATATATATGTATATACCTTCGTCGCGTCACTGGTCACTGTTATTGATGGACGAGGCCTTGGGCCCGGGGTTGTTGGAAAAAAGAATATATTAAGCTTGAGTACTTCCGCAAAGAACCTACGAGGTCGACATGTTTCTCAACCTGTCGTGTTATCGCTTTTATCCAACCTAGACCCCAGTTCATTATCGATCGTTCCTGCTTCCACCATTGAACCGGGTTAAAATGGGAGAATGACATATGTTGCCGAGCCGCACAAACGTATTAACAACTGTGAGGCTTGTCCAAAAGAACTGCGCAAATTTCAGCATACACTCGTGATCTTTTAGTCTCAATACGCCAAAGCTTTGAAACATATAGATCAGCTTTATAATATTTATTTATTTATTTTGTGAATCAGGTTGACAAATCGACCCGCTACCGCCGCCGCATCGATCTTTTGAAAGTTTATTCACAGTATGAAGGCTGTGGTCCGTTTAATTATATTATTTTTACAACGTTTTTACAAACTGTTTGACTTCCGGGCTGGAACAAAAGACCGGGTTGAGAAGAATGCAGAGGAGAAAGTATTGAAGTTTAGCCTGTCGATGTGCCAGGAACGCGGTTCTAAACTTTGAAATAAATGATTTTGGCGGTAGTTGGGGGATCTCATTGACCCGCTGTGGGAATCTAGTACAGAGGGCTTCTCTAAGCGACCAAAACTCGCTATAACGGCGATTGAGCTTGATGGCCTCACCCAAATGTGTTTCGATACGTATCAGGTATACTACATATGCACCGGCTTTGGTGGACCCGCGTATAATCTCGTACTGATCAATCGCCACATTGCGCGCCCACAGTTTGTTGCTTGTCAGGTCGTCAATCCCATTGTTGGAATGGTCCACCAGGCTGATCGGCTGAGGCGGAACCTGTGTCAACACGTCATCGTATTCACATTCATAGTCATTGTCGTTCTCGTTCTCGTTATTACTGTTGTTGTTGGTCGTATTCCGGCTCATGTCCTCATACTGGGGTCGGCAGGGAAAAGAGTGCGTAGTAAAAAAAAGTGTTTTACCGAATGTATTGTTGGAAGGTTGGAACAAAAAAACAAAAAACCATCGACGTCTGCCCCCCGTTTGCTCTGCTCCCAACCATGGCCGATCGGCGCCCAACCTTTTTAAAATTTCGCCACACACAATCATATCCCATCGCAACACCCACCCACCATGGAACTACTAAAAGGCAAGGTGTCTCCAATCAAACAAGCTTACCTCAAATGGCGGTCAAGTCGTAATGTACCATTCCGTACAAAGTTCTTTATCGGGTATGATCTCGAAGGGAACACGTACTGGGAGTTTCAAAACTACAACAACCCGGCTCGAATGCGACGCATCGTTGAGTATCGTGAGAAGGGGTTTAGTCATGTCGATTATGTAGGACGGCAGATGGCCCCACAATGGACACAGTGGCTGCGGCATAACCGGCCATCGTCGCCTACGCTAGAAGAGCTGTACAAGGACCAGGTGCGACAGGAAAGATTGAAAGTGTTGATTCGACAAGCCGACCAGCGATGGAAGGAAGTCCCATTGAAAGATGAATTTGAGGCGGCAGATGCTGCTCAGCTGTATGCCAAGTCCGCTACGGGACAGGGCCGTCCACCAACTCAAGGTGATGCGGCTCGGAACAACGCGGATCAATCTCAAAAGAAGTATACGCCGGGTACTTGGAATCCAGAATTTAAGGCCAAGGGCCGAGAGTAATTGTTTTTTTTTTTATTTTTATTATTATATATAATTAAATTGTGTATGATTTGGAACCGTCTTAGATCGATTTGTAGTTACTGCAAAGTTTGCGTTTTCTATGTGCTTTATGTCGCGTCCCACCGTGCGGCTCGAACACAGGGGAAAAAGCTTTATTCGTATTACAATAAATAATATTTTTTTTATTTTTATTTTAAAATCGTCTACATCGTTAGCACTTTCAGTATCATTATCTTTTGATTCATTTTTGCAGTTTGGACTCCACCAAACTAACAAGCCGCTCGCCAAACTGCTCTATCAGATCATCCATCTTGGCTCGCTCGCTGACTTTACCATCCAACACTTTGAGTGTCGATTTAAGCTCAGTTTTTAGTTTTTCAACCGCAATTTGGTCAGATTTGCTGCTCTTCTTGTAACCCTCTCGAAACTTGGTCAGCAGCGTACATAGTTCGTCAATCTCATTGGCTGGCTTTTTCCGGACAATACCACTGCTTGAAGACGAGCCAGCAACAGACGACGAGGAAGAGGCCTGGACGTTATGTTCCTCTTCAATCCGGCTCATGTCACTAGGTGAAATGGCTCGTTCATTCGAGCGGACGGGCTTCAGCTCGCACATTGACTTTGACGGTTGAAGCGACTTGCGGCGTTGATGAAGTGGCGTCGTCGTGTTGTTTGTGATTGTAGACGCGGTAGTTGGAGTATTAATATTTGACGGCCGTGACGAGACTTTTCGAGATGGCGATGGTGTTTGAGGCATGAACTTGGCAAGTTCCTGTTTGGTCAGGATCTTCCGAGTTGGTGAAGTGCGTGATAATGGGCTGGGAGAGACGGAAACGGAGGAAGAGACTGGATATGGCTCTGCCAATACAGAATCATGATCATCAATGTCCCACATAAAAATACACCCATCATGACCTGTGCTTACAATGCTGCACTTTCCCTCGTCATCTAGAATCCAAGTGACGCCGGAAATCCCTTCAGCGTGTCCCCAATCAGTGCCGATATACATACCAGTCGAATGGTCGTAAACTCGGATCCCTTTATCCTGGCCAACCCCAGCTAGATAGACGTTGCCATTATTCAAACCCATCGATATCGCGCTAAGCGAGACAGAGTCATTGTCGTCCAAACATCGGTAGCTGGACATAAACTCCCCGCCGCACAACCGATAGATCATAATATGCTTGTCAGCGCTTACTACAATCTGGTCGTTTGTAGGATCCAATGCCATGTCTAGTGGTGTTGACTTTAGACTGATTATTTTCTCATTGACAAACACTGAGCCGCCTTCATCGTTGGTGACTAGTTTGTGGATAGCCACTGTCCGGTCAGCGCTACACGAGACGATCCGCTGCCCGTCTGGTGAAATGTACGCGGCGTGGATGGTGGATTTATGCGCCGGTAGGGTCTGATGCAACGTCCATGAGCCTTCTTGAGGGGCATAAATGAATACCTGAATCGTGCGGTCGCGGCTGCACGTGATGAACATTTCCATCTGGTCGTTTTTGAAGTGGTCGATACCGGAAACGCTGGACCCATGCGCCACAAACACATCATCATCATCATCATCAGCAGCAACACCAACAACAACGTCATTTCTGACCTTTACGGTGCCATATTTATCGCCGCAAATGAGCAGGTTACCGTCGTTATTCACAAATGCAATGGTCAGTTCATTTTCCAAGCCAGCTTCGTACCGCCGCTGACATGTGCCGTGACCATCCCAAAGCCGCACAACACCATCAGTCGACCAAGTCAGGAACCGGTTAGAGCCAACTTTATGAATCCCCTTCAACTCTTGCGCGTGTGAGCCTACAATCCCATTCTCGTTTAGGATGATATCTCGGTTGTTTGTTAGCGTGACTGGCCCGTTTGCGCGCCAGCCAATTGCCCGAAACTTGCAGTTGCGTTTCGTAGCTAGCATCGATGGGCTAATCGGCCCGCTGGACAGCACATCTTGCAACAAGAATGATCGGGTAGTTGCTCCCGCTGTCCATAGCTCGTGATGTGGTGATTCTAAATCAACATCCATGGAGGAAACTTCCTCGTTGGTGGAAAGCCGGCTTACAAACACTAGCTTATCATCATCGTCCTGTTTCTCCTCGACAGTTGCGATATCGCCCTTATCAGTAGCGACGATTGCAAGGTTGGTGCCGACTGGTGCTACTGACACAAAATTGCTGCCGGAGAACTCGCCAAGCACCAGGTTTCGGCCTGATAGCACACCAGCTTTTGTATCTACCCACGTCTGGTTTGTATTCTCGATCCGCCACACGCGAACGTGTCGGATACCTACCGTAATCACCATGGAGCTTCCGATCCATTTCATATCACTCACAGCTGATATGCACCGGTTGCTTGAATGCAGCACCACTTGGCAGCTGTCTTTCAAGTTCAGCTGCCAAATATGCAGAAACCCGTCGTTTGTGGTACCTAGCGTGGCCAGATACCTCCCACATGGCGAGAATGCCACGCTCTTGACGCCATATCGATGCTCACATAAGATTGCTAGTGGAGTCGTGCTCGAACTTTCCGCCGCAGTAGAATAAATAAACACACGAGGTAGATGCCCCGTCTCACCCACCGCCAGCAGCTTTGAATCAAACGACAGAGCCACGCAGCTCGCTGTCTTCATCTTATCCTTTGCCGGGGTTGATAGTTTTGTGCTGGCTAGATTGTTTAGATCCTGACTGTTGATTCCTAGGCTTGTATTGTTTTCGCTGTGGACACCGCCGAGTAAGTACCCATGGGAGTCACGTGTCGGGCTAGCGTTGTTGTTATTGCTGGTATACTCTGATATCCACGACGGGACTGCAGCAGCCGTAGCCACGTTCTGCTGGATGGACTGTACGGTGCGAGTTGACGTGCAAAAAAACCGCTCCTCATTGTTGATCAGGTTTTTTAGAACCGCACCTGCACCTGCAGAGTACGCCAACGAGTCGCCGACCAGGCTGAAGTTAACGTGCGAGGTGGCTGTCGTGCCAATGACTTTGGAAACGTGCAGACCCGAGGGTTTGATGGGCCCCGCATTTATCGACCGTCTCGGGGTATGTTGATGTCTGTGTATGGGTGATGACGGCCGCTGCTTAGATAGAGGCGTGCTGTTAAAGTGCGATAGCGTCGATGCCGTTGATGAGCCGCCGCCTAGCATTGTCTTACAGATCCTAGATAAAACTGTTGGTGCGCGTCCTTTTTTTGTGTAGGGGAAGAAAGAAAGAAAAAAAAATGTAAACAAAACATCAAAAAGAAAAATTTTGACCTTTCTTCCCACGCGACGGACACCGCCCCCCCCTCCCGATCTGATTTGTTTTGGCGTTTAACAATTGACGGTCTGGCGTTGAACTTGACAATTTTTTTTTTCTTTCAGTTTTTCATGACTTTCCAAGGTCTTATAAGCTAGGAAATTTGACGTCTCATTGCTTGTCTTTTTTGTGATATCATTTTCCCGACATATGGTTGGCGATCGCGTATACATAACCCCGGGCCCTTATATATAAGCTTAGATAACGTTATAATAGCATGCAATAGGGAAGGGGAAAAAAAAAAGGGATCAGCTGCGCTCGTCTACAAGCCAATCATGCTCGTGATGATGTGCGCGGGTTTGTTGTTGCTGGTGGACCCCAAGCAGCGCTGGCCTTGCTGGGTGGGGTTCACTAGAGCTCAGGGCAAGCTCGTTAGTGTTTTCTTGGTGAGGTGCGGCTGGCCGTATCCAATAAACCCATTGAAATTAGCCAAACGTTAAATAATTGACAATGTTTCTCGCTAGTTCAACTCATTTTGACAGCAAAATTGTGCATATGAGTTGAGGTGGTTTCGAAATTTAACGGATAAAGCAGTGTACTATAGGCGGATTTTCCGTGCCTAAAGTTTATAAAATCCCTTGCAAACAAAAGTGATCTACAGGTAATTATATATATATTAATCAATTGCAAGTGACAAGCCAGCAAGCGCTAGCTTCTCTCATACGGGCTCCGAAATCATGCATATGATTTTAATTATTTGCCTTCCGTCTTTGCCAGCCAATAGGCCAATACACCTTTTAATACAAACGTCACGGCTATAAAAAGTTGAGGAGATCCGGTTCTGGCATGTTTTTTTTTAAAGTTAACGTTTCAACAACAACAAAAAAAAAAACTTTTAGGTTGTTGACAGCCTCGTGTGTGTGTGTTTTCCGACAACAAACAACAAAACCGCTTAAATCGCTACCGGCATTTCACAATTGCGGCGAATATATCATAACCAGGAGAGTTTTTTTTTTTTCTTGTCTTGTCTTGCCTTGTCTTACTTTACCCTTCCTCCACGCATTATTGATAATATCTAATTTTGGGGGAGGAGGAAGAAGGAAATTTCTTACCTGCACGCTGCCGATATTCACCGACCGACAGAAAGGAGATCTGAGTACAAAAAAAAGCCAGTTTGTCATATTCAAATTTTCAAAAAACAAAACAAAAAAGAGAGTTATCTTTAAATTTGAGAGGAGTCTTCTTTTTTCCCCTTCATATCCTTTGCTATTTATTATGGCAAAAACTTGTCTCGGACAGTCAATCAGGACCACAGGAGGCATCATTCCACCGCATTTAAAAGGCAGAGCAGAGCATCATCAAGAATTCACAAGCACAATCTTCCTGGTCTACGTTTGTCTGGCTTTTGAAAACTACAGCACAATGCTGCGCATACTAAACGATGTTGACGAGAAAAACAACACGTGGACTGCAAAACTGGACAATTCATCATATTTATTAACGGTCGACGATCTGATAGCATACCAATACCTACAGGCGGCCACAATACAGCTCGTTTATTACATGCTAGCGTATAACGAGACTGCTCAGAGGCGGCGCAATATTGAAACGTTGCAATTATTGCATGGTGCAGACGGGAATACACCTCCGCGCCGGGTGGCCATCATCAAGTCGGTGGAGCATCGCCAGAGGATGAGAAACCGTCGCAAGTTTCAGACATTTCTATCGCCTTGTAAACTGCAGACAATCACGGAGGAGATACCTGCCACCGCCGCAGGAGCAGTAGCAGCAGCAGCACCGATCGTCCGCGATCATCGCTCCACAACCACGGGTGAGCCGCATGATGACGACGAAGACGCAAAAAGCGACTCTGGGACGGTTATTGTGCATCGACTGGATATCAATAGCTGTAGCGATGGCGATGACGAGTCGGACTATTACTATAATAGCAGAGGCATGAACAAGCTTGAAAAGACTGCATTATCGATTGGCTGGATTTGGGAGTACAATCGGCTTAAACTCAAGGCAAGGTTTGATAAGGTCAAGAGGCGAACGGTCAGCCTGATGGGGCGTTGACATTTTTTTTTTTTTTTAACAACTCAATTACTCGTATGTTTCCTTTTTTTTTTCCTTTTTTTCTTTAAAGTACTCGAGCAAGTATTCCAGGGATTCACATGCGTCGCTGAAATTGCCTTCAAAACCTAATCTGTCGTTTACAAGAAGCTGTTGAGGGATTTCTACGCCTCTAGATCTAGCCCATTTGTAAAAGTCGTGATCGCTCAATTTCAGGGTCTGGCTGCTCCGGTTCAAACCCTTATACATTATCAAATGACCCCTGTACATGTACCAACTATATATGAAAACTTAATCATGCAATACTAGCCGGCTCAAAAATAAGGAGAGAATAGAAGGAAAGAAAGTTGGGAGCCATTTGTAGCCTTAATAAATTTTTCATTCATTCATAGAAGGAAAGAAAAAAGAAAAAAGAAAAACTAGCACAAGTCTATGAAAGCTATGGGGCCGACCGCTGGGGTTGAGGTTACTTGCGTGAGCCCGCCACCAGTCAGTATTTAAGCATTAATACTGCATTGCGCGTGTACCATACTGTTGATTCCAATCTTCCTAGTTTGATATTAGGGATTTATAGTCGGTGCTGTCCTTCCTAACTAGGTAGTTGAAACGCCTAGGTCAGCACATTATGCATGGCATTTTTTGAAGGACGATCGAATTGACACGAGCGTAGAATGATCGAGATACCAGTTAGGATCACCGAACGAACAGAACACTCTGGCTGTTTTCACCTCAAAACACTGCCAAATTATTAAGCCTGTAGTGCAACTATTTACATGGCCACAATCGTGCCTACAGAGTCCTATCTTGCAGATCGACGGCCGGGTATCGGCCGGTAAAACAAGTGACAATCCAATGACGGCCTGTCAGCCATGATGAGCCGCATAATACCGGGGAGCTTAATACGTACAATGCAAACAAAAAATTTCAGTCTCTTTTTCTTCTTCTTCTTTTCTTTTGCTTTCAAAAAAAAAATTAATACAGCAAGACACTACGAAACCCCTTACAACTTGGACTTGACACGGGAGGCTTCCAAAACGTTTTGCACGGCGGTGGCCTTGACCACGTTGCCTTGAATCTTCAACTTGCCGGTCATGAATAGCTTCTGAGCATTGGCCTTGCCGCTAACCAATTGTGCGAAATGGTCGTCGCTAAGCTTCAAAGTCACATCTGGCTTCTTCTCTGGCTTGCCCTTGCCGACATCACCAGTATCCTTCATGTCTAGGTACCAGGATTCAGTCTGGCCCTGCTTGTTTTTCAGCTCAAAAACAATCAACGCATTGGACTGCTTGATGGACTTTTGCTTTAGTGCCTCGTCCGCAGACACAGTGCCTTTGATGGTGTCGAAGATGACGGAGGATGGGAATTTGTCGTCTGCTAGAGCCATGGTGTTTTGTAAAAGTGGGTGTATAAGTGAAAATGATGGGAAATTGGAAAGAGCGGGTACTTTATATACAAAAACTCCCAACGGCTTGCCCCCCCGCACACAACAAGGCAAAAAATGTCACCGAAAAGCCGATGGGTTTTCACATGCAGTTAAAATTAGCTCAGGAGGTTTTTTTTTTTTTTTTTGTTTTTTTTTGTTGTTATGAATTGATAATCGTTAAAATGCATTAAAAACTGGTATATCTATATAATTATGTTTAGATTTGTACAATTAGTCGAATGTCCGTACCGCTTCATACTCGTTGCTGTTAAACATCCTCTGCCACAGCCCATGCCCACCACCTTCACCTTCACCTTGCGCCCGTAGACTACTAGTTGGTTCAGACTGACGCATCCAGTCGGGGGCTTTCCACCTTTGCAGGAATAGAGACGAGACCACAACGGATACAGACGAAATGGCCATGGCGAACCCCGCCACCATTGGATGGAGGACAATACCAAACGGGATAAAAAATCCCATAGCAAACGGGATCATAATCACGTTGTAAATGAGCGCCCACCCGAGGTTGATTTTGATGCGTCTAAACGCGGCTCGTGACAAATGCAACGCCGCGGCCACGTCCACTAGTCCATCATGTTTCAACAGCACCACATCGGCAGCCTCCATCGCCACGTCCGTCGCCCCACTGATCGCGATACCGAGATCAGCAGCTGCCAGAGCCGGAGAATCGTTGATCCCGTCACCAACCATCGCCACCATACGTCCAACATCCTCATTCTCCTTCAAGTTTTGAATCAGGTCAATCTTTCCGGCGGGTGAGACACCAGCCCAGATCATGGATTCGTCGATACCTAGCTGAGCGCCAACCTTGAGCGCCACGTTGATATGATCGCCAGTGACCATTCCAACAGACACACCCAACGATTCAAGCGCGTTGACAGCTAGTTCGGCTTCAGGCTTGACGGCGTCTGATAACGAGACCCACCCGGTATAGATCCCGTCAACCGCGAAAAGGATGACAGTCTCGCCGCTCGTCATTATTGGTGCAAGGTCTTGTTCAGGGTAGTCAATACCCAGCTGGTCAAACAGTGCGGCGTTACCAGCCGCTACTTTATACTGGGTGGACTCGTGCAAACACAATGCATGGACACCGTTCCCTACTCGAACTTCAAACTCGGAAACTGTCACGCCAAAATGCTCAGTTTGAAGCATTTGCACCGACTTGGCGCAGATTGATTGCGCGACTGGATGCTCAGACCCGCTTTCCAACGCGCCAATCAGCCGCCACATCAACTCATCTTCATCACCAAGCGATTTGTTTGTAACCGCCATTGTGCCAATAGTCAACGTGCCCGTCTTGTCGAATAAAACAGTGTCGACAGAGTTTGCAGTCTCGAGGATGGCACCGCCTTTGATTAGGATACCATTCTCAGCACCAACGCCAGTGGCCACCATAACGGCGGTGGGGGTCGCAAGACCTAGTGCACATGGGCATGCAACAACAATAACCGAGATGCAGAGCCGCAAACACACCATAAATCTGCCCTCGCCCTCGGCAAACAACATGGGCGGGGATTTCATGACATGTGCTACAGTCATCCACAGCGCAAAAGTGCCCACTCCCAGCACAATAACGGTGGGCACAAAGTACCCAGCAAGAAGGTCGGCATATCGCTGCACGGGGGCCCGAGACGTCTGTGCATCCGAGACAAGCCGCACAATCTGCGACAATTTTGTATCATTGCCCATTCTTGCCACCCGGAAATCAAGCTTCCCTGGACCATTGACACTACCGCCAATAACGAAATCGCCCACGGATTTGTTCACGGGGAAGGACTCGCCTGTAATCAACGACTCGCTGAGGTATGAACTTCCCGAGATGATTACGCCATCAGCCGGCACCTTTTCACCAGGCCGTAGGCTTACCACATCATCGATTTGCAAAAGCTCAGTCACGACTGTCCTTTCGGATAGATCGGTTCCTTGTTCATAGCCTTGTTTATTGGCGTAGATTGTGGCTTGGGAGGGGACAAGTGAGATTAGCCTGCTCAACGCCACTGAGGTCTGGCCCTTTGCCTTGTTTTCTAGATATTTGCCTAGTTGGACAAAGGTGATTAACATGGTTGCCGTGTCCCATAAAGTTGATGGGCGTTCGTCATACCCGCACGCCACCGCAGATACTACGGAAGCGCACGAGAACATGAAGGCACATGATGTCGACATGCACACCAGCACATCCATAGTCGGGCTGCCATGCTTTATTGCGTTCCAAGCATTTTTGTAGAACCGGCCGCCGACACCAAACTGAACGGGGAGTGAGAGACCAAAGCTGAGCACGTCGTCAAGGTATAGTCCTGGTGCCCCCAGCCGCGCCCTCAAAAAGCCCAGGAATGGGAGGAAATGGGGCACAAACATGCATAGTATGGACACTGGTACAGCGTAGATTAAACACTTGATAAGGTCCGATCGGTGCTGCTGGATTTCCCTCACTCTTGTCAGAGCTTCAATCTGAGCATGGTTATCGAGGATTCTGGCTAGTACCGCGTCAAACCCGCAGTCTTGGATGCTTTCAATCAAATCTCGCGGCCCGGCCACGCTACTGTCATATTCTACAGTCGCTTCTTCCATGGCGAGAGCAACGACCGCGCTGTGGACCCCCTCACAGCTGCGTAGGGCTTGTTCCACGCTCGTTGTACAGTTTGAGCATGTCATGCCGTATATTTTAATCTTGATTGTTTCAGTGTCTTGTCCGTATTTCTTCTCTTGTTGTTGTTCAAGAACGTGGCAGTCAAACCCGCAGTCTTCCACTCGTTCGACTACTTCGCCGGCACCTACGATTAGTGTGTCAATCTCCATGGACGCTTGTTCGGTCATCAACGAAACTGCAACGTTGTAGACACCGTCTAGCCGCTCTAATCCTGTCGTTACTGCGCTGACACAAGATCCGCAGGTCATACCTTGCACACTGACCACCAGCTTTTGCCTCTGTAATGTTGTTGCAGATTTCATATTCTTCATGCTGAGTTGTTGTTCCGGTGCATCCGACACGTCAAGATCAGAAGCAAACCTGACCTTTTTCCCGGCCATGGTTTATATACAAAGGATGGCTTGAAAGAATTGGCGGTATTGTTATGTGGGGAGGTCCCTGTAGACAGACTAGTGGTTTGAAAAGAAAAAAAAAAAAAATGTTTAAATAGAGTTGGTTGGGTGCGGTTTTTTCCTTTTGGGAATTTTTGCTCTCTTTAAACTGTGCCGTTCACCGATGTTCGGAGGAATACTGAATGCATCAATTTTTTATTATTTATAAAAATTCTTTCTCTCTTTGTCTCGCGCGCGCAACACGCCGGCAAAAAAAAAAAAAAAGAATCTGATAATTATTAGCCGGTAATCAAGCGGCCTCTAGTAATGTATCAGATGGATGTGACTCGATGTTTTATCTTTTTATATACGGATTGGGGTTTACACGCCTTATAGACATAATACGTTAGTGTAGATCGGAGATGGACACGGGAACGTAATAAAGCTTCTTTCAAACTTTCCCGAGGTGATTAATGCAGATACTCGAGATCTATAGGTTTTGAATCAATTCCATGAACGGTCTTTTGGCTCGATATGTCTGGTGGCTATCCTTAGTCCAACACCAATTACAACGCTAGTATAACCCAGCTTGACCACTGTCCCTGTACGTACCCATCTCTTTTCAATACCTGTCCTTGAGTTGTATGCCATTGTTTCCACAATTTTGTCAAAAAAAAAAAAAAAAAAAAACGGCGCGCGTTCATTGATATTTTTTTATCAATTTAATCTATATATCGAATTCAGGCAGATTTACAAACATGTGTAGGGGAGTTTAAAAAATAAATAAATACTGGGTGTTTCAGGGCCTTTTTATATATCTTGGTTGGGCGGCCCTTAAAAATATGCAAAAAAAAAACACAAAAAAAAAAAGAATATGAGTTGGTATCTCATTTAACGACGAATTCGCTGTTGAACAACTGAGCTCGTTTCGGATTCGTTATCATATTCGTCGTATTCGTCATCATATTCTTCATCATCATCGTACTCGTCATCATCTTCATCTTCATCATCATCTTCTTCTTCCTCCTCATCCTCACCATCTAATGCATACTCATCATCATCGTCTTGTTGTTCCTGTTCATAACTATTCTCAGATAGATTCAAACGATGTGGATCACGGCCACGCGTGTCTTCAGACTTGTTTTCAAGATCTTCATCATCACCTTCCAGAGATTCCAAATCACTAACATCGGCAACGGGGTCCCGCCAAAAGTTAACGTCGGTATACATTTCCTCCACCTTATTGCTCTCTAGAATTGGTGGGAAAAAGTGATCGACTAGATCAGCGATATGCACATATGAGCTTTTATACCCAGCAAGCTCCAAAAGCTCCATATGCACCTCCGAGTTTGAGTTGATTGTGAAGATTTTGGAAGAAGGCACGCCAACCGACCGGTACGACAATGCATCGGTAATCCGGTTGCCAAACCCGGCATAAAACGGCGTGCCATCATCACGATCACTAAACAAACCTTGGATATCGCGTAAACAAGCCATCTTGAAAACTTCTGGTTTCCGCATAATCACTTCTCGGCGTAGGGCGGCCATTGTTCTATCAGGTGACAAAATGACGGGCCCGTCGGGAAGCTTGTACCCGTTTTGATCGATACCTTTTAAATAATATCGCGTAGAGTCGGCCTGACCAACCGACCGTGAAGTCAGGTACATTACATTATACCCGTTATTCGCAATATCACTAAACAGCTTTCCCACGCCTTGATGTGTCCAGTCCCGGCCAAGCATGGTCAACACGTGGCCAAGGGCGTCGCTTTTTGTGATTGTGCCGTCAATATCGGAAATGACAATCGGCTGGTCATATTTCCAATAAAACATGCGGGCCTCACACAGCGCACGGCCCCCATTCACAGAAAACTGGATAGCGTTTGCGCCGGAATGCAAGTCTAGAGATTTCAGCTGGTCCGAGGTCAGACGCAGAGTTTTGGCGTGGTACGACCCGTGGTCGTGCATCGTACTGGCTGTATCCGGCGTGTCTGATCGAGGCGAATCAGGCGGCGGAGTGGTAGTATTCCCGTCCGAGTTGTACCCACCGTTCAACGAATCTTCCCGCGAAAAGATGCGCAAATTGCCTTGATCATCATGGCCAATACTGTCAGTGTCCTGATCACCAAACTCTTCAGATAGAATCTTGCGGACAGCCTCCTCAGACTGTTTAAATGCATCCTCGCCGGATTTATACCCAGTCATGTCTAGTACGATATCCCCATTGTCGGTAATCTTGGAAGGAATATTAACGTCGCCGAGGCGTTGCGTGATGCTCTTGATACGTTCCATGCATTGTTCTCTAGTTAGCGGGGTTGGCGATTCAGAACGGGCTAGTTGAGGCGATGAGTTGTTCCATTCCTCAGTAGCTCCCTTCCACAGTTTATTTTCATCCAGCTCGTTTGGCTCGGGAGATTCAGATCGGCTGCGTGAAGACAGGTCTAGAAACTCGGGCTCCTGCAACGATGGCGATGCGTTGGCCGGCGTACCTGGGCTGGACTCTGGCGAGGAGGTCGGTGAGATTACAGGAGATGTAAGCAGGTCTTTGGGCACCTTGTTTTCCGTCTCAAACACAAAAAATGCCTCGCCTCCCTCGCCTAGTTTCATTGGCAGGTCCTTCTTTTCCCCATTCACGCTAAACTCAACCTTCTTTTGAGATGGCCGGAGTAACGAAAACTTGCCAAATCGAACATGAAATGGAGAACAGCTTAGATCACCTAAATATATGTGTGTTAGTGCGTTTTTTTTTTTTTTTTTTTTGGCTAATAATAGAAACCCATACCATTTTCCTGTTCAACGACAATCACATCAATAGCGCCAGATAACGTCGCTGGATTGATGGAGTTCCATGTTTTGGATACCGACCCTATTGCCCTGCCGACGTACTGCATCTTTTCTGTATCTTTATGGTCGTGGTGGTTGTGATTGTGACGGGTGTGGTTGCGGTCGTGCAGCGCTTGTCGTTTTTGTTGTTGTCGCAAATAAAAAAATTTGGCGGGAAAAATTACCGGAAAGAAAAAAATCACACAAAAAAATGCCAAAAATTGGGGCGCAACCTTGTACAGCACAAAATCTAGAATGTGAAAATTGAATGACGAGGGTGAAGTGTTATATTGCCGCATCGTATGCATTTGGGTATTTTAATATAATTCAAAATGAAAAAGAAATAAGGAAAGGAAAAATTTAAGTATGGGACAGAATATATATATATATTCCACAGAAATGTATTAAAAGCAACAGATTCCAGATTTGTCCATCAAAAGCGCACAGTCTTGGTTACTTTGTGTGTGTGTGTGTGTGTGTGTGTATATTTTTTTAAGCTTTTCAAAAATATAAAATAAATTCCGGTGGGGACTTTCTAAATGTCCCGTGGGGGGGATAAGCCTGCAAGTTTTTATAGATTTCGATGATGTACGCGTGCCGCTTCCTTGTTGGGGATGATGGGTGGATCATTCGACGGTAAGCCATTAAGCCTTATAAGGCCTTAAATTACGTCGATCTTGACGGATCTGGTTCCAGAATAGCTCTCTTTTGCACACTACCGCGTGAGAGAAGGAGAAAAAGAACTCGTGGGAACATGCATTAATGTCTCCAAATCCTGTTGGATTGTTGGTGATTCAACAAAAATAAAATTTTCAAAAGCCTTAGCTTAACGACAACTAGAATGCGCGCGGCGAAAACATTTTACAAGCCCATATTAATACTCATACAATGTATTATCTTGCTCGTATTGGGCGTATTAAATATATAGTGGCAAACTCTTTTTGTAAGATTGCGTTGTCGTCATGACCGCGGTCTGATTTCTTATCCGTATAGTGGGGTTTGGTTTTGATCACATGGTTTATGTACATACGGATCTTTGGAAACGCTCGGCAAAGGGATTCGAAATGGTAGCGCTAGCCGGCCGGCGGAAATTAAAGGTGGATAAAATGTTTTCCATGTATGCCTATCATCATTATTGTAGAAGTTTTTTTTTTTTTTTTTTCCCTTCCTTTTGTCGTCACCGGGTGGTCATCACGGGCCGCTCAGTATGCGGCTTACGTCGGTACGTTTCTTTCCC
>JAJLUJ010000201.1:0-23987 GCA_030564235.1 Blastobotrys elegans
TTCATTCAATGGGGTAAAACCAACCCCGGACCATAAATAACACACCTGAACGTATCTCCTTCAAAAGCTGCCATTAGAAACGAGTAGGCAATGTAGTACATATAGCACATCAGCACGTTCATTCAGTGGGGTAAAACCAACCCTGGACCATAAATTACGCGCTTCAAAAGCTGCCATTAGAAACGAGTAGGCAATGTAGCACATCAGCACATTCATTCAATGAGGTAAAACCAACCCCGGACCATAAATTACACGCTTCAAAAGCTGCCATTAGAAACCAGTGGGCAATGTAGTTAGCATATCAAATGAAGTATCGTACAATAAGCCCTCATTTCAGGACAGCTTATTCCCAAATACCCTCTCATTATTCTCGACTGATCCTCACAGCCCGGTAAGCTGGTTTGGTCGTGTAGAGTAATGCGGCACGCTCAGTATCTAACGTCCACTTGGTGTATCTTTAGAGATGAACTATATAAGTTACATTAAACAGCCTATCAAAACTTATTTGTAAAAATATTCCCAGTCAGTATTAAGCTGGATTGAACAGAATGACCTTCATGCCTGAAGGAACGTCATTTTTGCCATTGCCCTCACATTTACCACCAGTAAAGCCGTTGTCATTCAAACAAGTTTGCTGAATCTCGTTGACAGCTACTAGTACAATATCACAAGCCGCCCTATTTGTCAATTCGCCACCGGTTGGCATAGTCACACCCCGGACACAGTGACTAGGTTCGCAGACACCGATAGCGGCACCATTATGCTTAACCAGTGTAGTGCATTTTGACCCACTATTATTGCCATTGCAACATACTGTACTTTTATCCTTTTCAAAATCTCCACGGAGCTGATTGATCACGTCCGTAGCATCCTTAGTTGATACACCATTGTTATCGCATGTAATTTTGCAATAGCTGCCTTGCTCGCTTCGTGCGTAAGAAATTAGAGCCAGAAAGATGATGTATTGAAGTTTCATTGTTGGTGGAAGTTGTTGGGATCTATTAACATTGTTTCTTGGGGGAAATCTGTGGGCTTTTATCCTTTTCCAATCCATTGAAAGTACTTTGGACCCAAACTTATATCCGAAGACTGGTCCATATAATTACAAGCGCAGTATCGCTCAATAAGGAAGGATACCTAGGTATATCAGACTACAACCTGAAGTGATAATGGTGGTTGGAAGAAAGTAAGCTAAGCCTATAGCTAGTGGAGCGGGGTTTGGGGGATGCGGGGTTTGGAGCGCCATATGAATAATATAGATATGGGGCGTGCGCTCGCGAAAGTCTGGATTCCTGGATGGAATTTTTGCAGTCCCCTTCATATAATTCTACAAAAAGCGGAGTCACCATCAATATTATAATTAAGCCTGTTTCTTAATTATCATAACCTTCAGTATCTATTTCCCTCATTATCCTTGTTTCTGTCCTCGACCGGCTGGCCGGGCTTCGCTTATATACATATACACGGTATAATACCTATAATTAAGGGCCGAACCAAACCCCGCCTTGTAAAAGTACTGCAACTACGTATTGTAGCATGGTGACGCGTGCGATCATATAGCCAGCTAGTCCATAATATAATTATGAACAGCGCTTCGAAGATGTCATTCGCCTTAATGCATTAATTGTGAAACAGATGCTGAACATTAAGTATATATACACTGGTCATCTTTATGAACATGTGTAAGAGAGGGCGTGTTTTAGTCAAGATTCTTCTTCTGGAATACATGTTACCACGCGGGGGTCGCTGATGTTTCTGAAATGCTGGGATGGCCATGGACAATGCCATACACCTACTAAAACAAACTGGCCAATTATCTTCTAGAACTAGCTATACGCCCTATCGTTTTCCGTTAGATGTGAACTGGAGTTTTTTCCACGATCGAGTAGGTGTAAATCTCAGCTTAGTGCACTAAGCCTATGGCGATGGGACGGTTCTAACCCCATGTAATCGATACACACTGTGGATTATCTATTATGACGTTCAAGAATTTTGTGATCTCTCAGCCTAATAACCTTGTTGGACAACTAGATAGACGACCGAAACGGTTTTAAATTAGCGCTGTCCCGTGACCAATAAAGGTATAAAGGCGATCGGGCCCTGCTTTGATATGACGCGTTGGTACCGTTCATGAGGTAGGTGCATATTGTATATTTTTCAGGGCTCAGGGCCCAAAGATTATACTTCTCGTTGCGGCTCAAGTTTGGGTCTGCGTGCGCACGCTTTAAAAGAAGAAGATCGCCCACGCTGCGGCGTGCCCCAAGTAGCGGTCGGCCGGCATAACCACCATCCGCCCGATAGCGCCACATTTAAATTGTGGATGACATTAGTATAGTACATATTACACATCCTTATCGCAATTGCCAATCTCTGACAAGTAAGCTAGCTTCCATCATTTCTAAGATCTGCCTTGGGAACAGGTTACTCTGTACAACACCGTAGTACCAACTAAATATGTTCATTTATTGCCCATGCTTTAAGCCTGTTGCGGATGAAACATATGCGCACCCCCTAATAATCAGACTCGATAGTCATACAACTCAAGTTGTTATATACTAAAGGCAGAATAAAATCCGGGAGACAGTGACCAAGATGGAAACTATAGGACAGACCTGTGCGTTGGGAACAGGAACACTTTCATGGGCGTTAGGTTCTAATGCATGTATAGGTACTATGTGTTATGTACAGCGGAAATGAATAACGGAAACGTGAGCTGAAAACGCGTAGAAAAGTTGAGTGGCTAGAATAAAGTAGTTGTGGACATCTCTTGCACCACACCATAGTTAAACTTGTTATCCATTTTCTGTATACCGTTATTAGTAATGATGGGTTCATTGTCAACGTTAGACTTGTTTTATATAGAAGGTATGAAAAAAAAAAAGGAAAATAAATTACTCAGCTTCTACTTGTACAGACTGTGACACTGGCGATGTAGATTCCGCCACTGCTTCTTCCGCCTTACCGTTGGTGGTTGTTTCAGTTTGAGCCGCATCACCGTCACCATCACCATCGTCGGGTGGCGGATGTTGTGACGGAGCTTCCTCCATTGTAACATCAGCGTCAGCGTCAACATCAACAGACTTGTTTGCCGGATCATCGCCATCGCCGTATTCACCATCACCACGCTCTTCTTTGATCGTAACAGTATCGCTCTTTTTGCGCTTTCGAGGCAGTTCGCCCTCCTTTTTTGGGCGAGGTTTATATTCACGCTTTCGAGCCGGAAAGTACATGTTGGATGGAGGGTTAGCCCGCTCATGTAGGGATTCCAGCAGCTCTGTATCCTTCTTTTCAACCTTGTACCACACGTTGTAATCCTTTGCGCGGTCGCCAGTCTTGAGTATCTGTTCCATTCGCGGGTATACAATCTCGCGTTTGGTCACGCTCCGCTCAATCATTGGCACACTTTTACGAGGCACGTTCCGCATAGTGATTGTCATTGCTGTAAAAAACGGTTTCCAATCATCCTCCTCTTTTTGTTCCTTTTCAGGCACGATTAGTTCATCTTCCTTTGCACTCTGCCGGGTCTTTCGAACAGCCGCTGCTGCTGGTGGAGGTTTGCTGGGAGTTTCGCTCCTCTCCTCCCGCTCTCTATTATCACCATATTCCCCTTCCTGCTTGATCATGCTTGGTTTTTTGTTGTGGATTACGATGAATGAGACTAGGACTGCTCCGGTGGACAGCACCTCGACGATACTCTCACGCGGCAAAATGTATCGATCGATAGGGTTATCCTTAAACTCAAACACAATCATGACATCCTTCATGTTCTTTTTCGAGTTGTATGTACCTTTAGACTTCTTTGCGGATGACGGTTGCTTTGGCATTTTGGGAGGCTTGGGGGGTTTTGGCGGCTTTGGTGGTTTTGGAGGTTTTGGCGGTTTGGGAGCCTTTGGCGGCTTTATCTTGGCCGGTTTTGGTGGTTTTGGTGGTTTTGGCGGTTTTGGTGGTTTGGAAGGTGGCGGTGGCGGCGGTGGTGGTGGGGGGACTGGCGAACTGGCCGCTGCCGCTGCTGTTGCTGCTGCTGCTGCCGCTTCAACAGCCATGTTCCTAGCCCTCTGGATATAAATCTGAAACGCGCTCATTTGTTCAGGCGTGGCAGTACCAGTAGCCACTGTCGACATTAACGCGCTCAGCGCTGGATCTGTCCGTGCTAGAGTCTGTAACCGCGAAATGACAAGCTGGTTGCTTACACTGGTCACCGGTTCGCTAACGTGGCTCGGCTTGACCTGTTCTTTTGATTTGGGTGTAAGAGTTTTGGATTCGGATGCTGATGATGGTGAAGCTTCTGGGTTTGTAGATTTTCCTTGCTGGGCTTGTGTAATATCGATAAAGTTTAGCGAGCTTGATGCGGTCGATGAGGAAGCGGCAGGTTGCGAACTGCTTGCTTCTTGTAGTTGGACTTCCTTCTTCACACGAGCATCCTCCTCCTCCTTTTTTTTACGCTCCTCCTTTTCGCGCTTTTTACGCTCCTCTTCCTCTTTTGCTCGTTGCTGGGCCTCCTCCTTTGCTTTGCGTTGTGCTTCTTCCCATTCTTTCATGCGCTGCTCCTCCTCCAACCGTATCTTCTCTTCGGGGTCTTCCTTGGGCTCGCCAGTCTCATCTTTACAGATGAAAAGTTTAACGTCAAAAAAATGAGGGCCCATAGCCATTGAACACTCGCATAGTTTGGTCATCTTTTCACGAGCATTGACTTCACCTTCTTTAAGCTTTTGGCCACGCGGCGGGCGGGTCCAAAACTTTTCAAACATGGTGCCTGAAAGCCATTGGTTGCGAGAGGCTTCTAAAGAGTGGATCAGCGAGTGCGTCTCCTTTACACTCACCGCCTCGTTAAGCGAGGAGTAATCTGGCTTATCCTCGCTGACCGGCACGCCGTGGTCCACCCAATACGGCCGTTGCGAACTCGACGCGGCCGCCGCGCTTCCCTCATCCTCCTTATCCGCCGCCTTGGACTTGCGCCGTGACTTGTTTGTTGTGGATACTGATGTCGTCGCAGCACTGCTCTTTCTCCTCCGTCTCGAGCTCATCTTTTGGTTTTTTTTTTTTTTTTTTTTTTTTTTTTTTTTTTTTTTTTGTTTTTGGGTGTCAGGTGGGTAAAAGTGCTGCTGAAATTTTCTTTCATTTCTAATGTCCCAACAGAGCGGCGCGCGCCACAGAAAGGAAACGCGTAATTCCCTTTTGAAATTTTTTCCCACTTTTTTCTTTTCCCTTCGTTCTTAACGTGTCAAACAACAACAACAACAACAACAACAGACGAAGAATGAAGCGATCGCACGACGCTGTGAACGGAGACGATGCTCCAATCAAGAAACAGCGGATGGATGAGGTGTCCGAAGGTGGTAAATTTTCATGCGAATTTTTTTTGGTGACTTTAAGCTAACAATGATAGAATTCCAACCAGGGGCGGTCCGGCGTGTACGGATGGTGGACTTTGTCACGTACTCTGATATGGAGTTTGTGCTGGGTCCGGCATTGAACATGATCATTGGCCCGAACGGGACTGGTAAAAGCACGTTTGTGTGTGCCATTTGTCTGGGGTTCAACGGGTCACCAAACTTGTTGGGACGGGCCAAGGAACTGAAAGAGTTTGTCAAGAATGGTCGTAACCGGGCTAGTATTGAGATTGAAGTGCAAGGGTTCACCGGCAATGCCAACTTTACTCTTCGACGCGAGTTTGACACGAACAATAAAAACACGTGGTATATCAATAATAAGCATAGTACGGCCAAGAAGGTGGACGAGACTATACGACGGTTCAACATTCAAGTTGACAACTTGTGTCAGTTTTTACCACAGGATAAAGTGGCTAGTTTTGCTCAAAGCACCCCGCAAGATTTACTCACCAGCACCGAACGGGCTATTGGAAACGCTGGCCTGTACCAAAGCCACATGTCGCTCAAGGACCTCGGCAAGCAGTTGATGGAAGCTCAGCATGAAGGTGGTGGTGATGTCGAGAAGCTAGACGAACTTAGGGTCGAGCATGAAAAGCAAGCGGTTGATATGAAGACTCTTGAAGATATTGAAAAGCAGAAGGAGCGGCTAGAGTCGGTCAAGCACGCTGTTCCTATTGTCCGGCTCGAGCAACGACGCATGGAGCTTGAAGACTGTAAGAAACGATTACAAGAGGCCAAGCTGCATAAGATTGAGCTTGAGAAGCAGAATGGTCCGTTTATCGAACTTGGTGAACAAGCCAGACAAAACCTTACAGACTCTAAACGGTCGGACGAGCAAGCGGTGCGTTTGCTTCAACAACAGGCTGGCGTGTTTGAAAAGATTGACACCAAAGCTCAAGGATTTGCCGCGCATTACGATAAGCTTCAACGTGAATTGGAGTCTATCGATGCTGAGGTTAACAGGTACGACAGTGAAGTGCGCAAAGCCCAACATGCTGTCGAGCATTCCCAAGGAGAGGTTGATAAGGCTCTGAAACGGGCGGAAGAGTCCGAAGAAAGATCTGCAGTACTGGAAGAAGAGATTAAGGAACACCAAAAACTTAAAGACGAGATCAAGAATCGGACGAATGGCATTAGACAAGAATTGGACCCAAAACTAGAAGAACGGAATCGCGCAACGAACAGAGATCTCAAAAAAAGGGACGAGCTGAAGAAGTTGGAGAAGGACGTTGATCATAAGCTAGACCAGCTATCCAAAAAATGGGGTGGTGGAGATACAGCAGATGCGGTGCGGATTGTTCGAGATATGGCTCAACAAGGCAAGTTTGAAAAGACTGTCCACGAGCCACCAGTTTTGACGCTTAAATTGAAGAATACCAACCCCACATTTCTCAAACAATTTTCGGCCATTAATAATATGCGTACATTACTGGCGTTTACTTGTGAAAGCCAACACGATTATGACAAGGTTACAAAGGTGCTACAAGACCAAAAGAAGCTAAAAGTTACTGTCAAGGACGTATCCAGCCAATCAAACATAAGTCCCCGGATACCAGTGAGCAAGCAAGAATTGAAACGATATGGGTTTGATGCCGGTACTGTTATGGATAATATCGATGGCCCAGCCCCGGTTATTAACATGATGTGCCGCAATTCCTTTATACACACCATCCCTTGCTCAAGCCGGCAACTAACCAGCGATCAAAAAAAAGCTGCCGATGAATGGTTTGGATCTCTAACGGAGCCCAATGGCAAGTTGAAGATTCAGCGGTATTTGGATATGTCATTTCAGTACCAGTTGAAAAAATCCAAGTATGGTGACCGGGCAATTACCAATTCTGCATCCTTCATAAAAAAAGCACAAGAAATGACTTTGGTAGCAGCTAAAGGGGATGTTGATGAAGAACGATTGAGTGAACTACGGGCTGAAATCAAGGCATCGGAACAAATGATTGAACAACTAGATCAACAAATTGAGCCATTGAGAGTGGAGCTTGCTGAAGCAAAGCAACAACGAACAGATGTGACGCGCAAGTATGACGAGAAACAGTATGAATTACAACAACTCAACCGCATTGCCACGTATATTCAATCCAAGCAGGATCGGTTGAACCAAGCCAAGCAGAAGCTAGCTCGGGTTGAAAAGGAGCGGCCAGATTTTGATGAGAAACGTACTGATTTAGAAGTCAAGCTTGACGAAGCAGCCAACGCCATGTCACCAGACGTATTTGAACAGCTGTTTGACTCGTGGCGAACCACTATTGACCAGCGATTCAACCGCATGAACTTGATTTTGGACCAGTCTATTTATGATAATGAAAGACACACTTACCAGGACCTGTCCAAGTATGGGTTAAGCGAGATTGAAAATGAGATTAAAAAACTGAGTCTGGAGAAGGAAAAACTGGCGTATGAAGTACAGCGGGTTAACCAAGACGTGCGAGCTCTGAGCCAAGACGCGGTAGCTCAAGCACGCGAGATTATCGTCGAACTAGGCTCTGATGTGGCGAAACTGCTCGAAAAGCAAACCCAACTCCAGCAGTCTATCCTAGATATGGAAGAGGAGGTTCCAAACGCCGCACAAATGCGACGAGAGTATGAAACCCGAGGTAGAGAGATTGAAGAGCTGCAGAAACGAGTCGATGGCCATAACCAAGAGCTTGACACGTTGAAGGAGAATATTAATACCCTCCAAACCGCATGGGAGCCAGAACTCGAACGGTTACTGACCAGCGTGAGCGATCAATTCGGCAAGGCGTTTGCTGACATTGGTTGCCAAGGGAAAGTGTTGCTGGAAAAACATCCAACCGATTATGGTCTGTGGGCTATCAAGATTATGGTGTCGTTCCGAGAAGGTACTGAAATGCAGCCATTGACTGGCCAGCGGCAATCGGGTGGCGAGCGTGCCGTTAGCACCATTCTCTACCTAATGTCGTTGCAAGAGCTAGCCAAGTCGCCGTTCCGAGTCGTGGACGAAATCAACCAAGGTATGGATCCAAACAATGAGCGGATGGTTCACAATCGAATGGTGGAAGTGGCCTGCGACCGAACTACCTCGCAATACTTTTTGATCACCCCAAAGTTACTACCCAATTTGCATTACGACCCAAGAATGAAGGTTTCTTGCATTTATTCGGGTACCCATGTCGACCGTAAACCATCAAGAGATGGTACCGTTACTTGCAAGTCTACTCTAAATGCACTCGTCAAGGCATAACATTTTATTATTAAAAAAAATTTTTTTTTCTTTTCTCTTTTTCCTTCTTTAAATGCATTGTTTGATACGTAAAGACACGACTTTTGGGCCGAGAATGTTGATAATGTCTGGAATTTTGACACCAGAAACGTTTCCGGCTAATGCGTACCGTAGCGCCTGTAGAACCAGTTTCTTGTCAAATCCCTGAGCCGCCAAATCCTGTGCCAGGTTTGATAACGATGCATTGGGAGAAGAAGAAGAAGCGGACAATGCGGCGTCGGCTGCCCGCAGGATGAGCGTTTGCCGATCTTTTGGTGGTGATGGTTGGACGGGCCGTTTGTAAAAGTACTCGGTAAGCTGACCAAACTCGACGGGGCTGGAGACTCGATCAGAAACAAGATCCAACACTTGTTCAGTGTATTCAATACTTGAACGCAGCGCATGATCAATGTCCGAATGTGGGTCGTTGATAAACTGCTCAACTTGTTTCTGGCATTGAGCCACAATTTCCTGCCGCTGGGCCTCATCTTGTAGCCGGCGCTTAAAAAACACTTGGTTGAAATGCATCAGTTTCTTGTCGTCAACCTTGGCATTGCCCTTTGTCAACCCGTCGAGTGAAAACTCTTGTTCCAGCTCTGTTAGCGTGAATATTTCATTCTTGGTATTCTTTGGCGACCAGCCGAATAATGCTACAAAGTTGACCAATGCCTCAGGCAGGATCCCCTTCTCTGCTAGTTGGGAAATGCCAGTGTCGCCAGACCGTTTGCTGAGTTTTTTATTGCCGGTTGAGGTTAATAGTGGAATGTGCACAAAATGAGGCGGTTTCCAGCCAAATGCGTCGTACAATGCAACGTGTTTAGGGGCACTCAACAGCCATTCCTCGCCTCGTACAACATGGGTGATTTTCATAAGGTTGTCGTCGACTACATTGGCCAAGTGGTATGTCGG
This sequence comes from Blastobotrys elegans, assembly GCA_030564235.1. Classification (NCBI taxonomy): domain Eukaryota; kingdom Fungi; phylum Ascomycota; class Dipodascomycetes; order Dipodascales; family Trichomonascaceae; genus Blastobotrys; species Blastobotrys elegans. The sequence continues at coordinate 9,535 of JAJLUJ010000201.1, forward strand.
CAGGCCATCGCTCTTGACCAATACCGGATCTTCATACCTCAGGTCGTTAAAGTTGAGCTGGGTTTGTAGATTCAGCGTGCCGTGTAGCAGATCGACAAATTTGGGGTATTTTATAGGACTCTTGAATCGAATTGTGAATTCACCTCCTTTTTTGGCCCGCTCATCACTCTCATCCCTGGTTAGATTTGCGCATTTCCGATCATACGACGCCATGCTAGGAGGATGGAGCTTTCGCGCAGTATCCCTCAATCCATCTAGCCGTTGCTTGGAACAGAAACAGCGGTACGCATGACCGTTATCCATAAGCTTAGAAGCGTGGTCTGCATATATACTGGATCGATCTGATTGGCGGTACGGTCCATATTTCCCGTTACTTGTCGATGATGAGGAGGATGGCCCCTCGTCCCACTCCAAACCCGCCCATTTCAACGATGCGTAAATGTTTTCCTCTGCGCCTGGTACGAGACGATTCTGATCTGTATCTTCTAGTCGTAATAGAAACTGACCCCCAGTGTGGCGGGCCAGCAGGTAATTGTACAATGCTGTCCGCAGCGACCCCAAGTGCATAAACCCCGTCGGAGAGGGCGCAAATCTGGTCCTCGCTGGACTCTGTGAGTGTGAGGTGGTGGTGGCAGCAGCGGCGGTACTTTCTACAGACTGATTCTTCTGCTTTGCTGCTGCTGCTGCTGTAGCATCTCTCAGCTTTGTGCTTTTCAAAGACAAGGACGCAATTGATCGAACCTGCTTCAACATGATTGGCCGAACCTTAAAACTCGTAGCATTTAATTATTTTAATAAAATTGGAATAAAATGCAATATATTGATGGTGGGAGGTGGGCGCGACCCCTTTGAGTTAAATTTTTCAATTGGGAATATTCTTATTATTATTGGGGGGGAGAATGCGATGGTCATTAAAGCGGGAAGATTCCTCCCAACCAATTCATTCCTCCCAACCGGTCCCGCATCCCTGCAAGATTTTGGAAAAAACAGAAAAAAAACGCAAACCTCCCAACTATATATAAAGATCAATCTGGGCGAATAGAAATCCCGCATCAACAAATTTATTCGCTCCAAAGATTTACATCACTCTAAAAATTCTCCTTTTTCTATTCTCTTTTTTTTTCTATTCTTCTTTCCTTGACAACGACCCCATTCTAGCAAAAAGTCACAACAGAAAACAACAGCAAAAAAAAAAAAAAAAAGTCGATCCATCATATTAACGAAAACTACTCACAGTCTGTTTTTCACCTTTTTTTTTTTTTTTTACGACAAAACGCTTTGCATTACTATTCTATTTATTCACGAAAATACCAAGATCCATCATGAACTATTACAACCAGCCAGCATCGTATCCAGTTAGCAACTCAGTCTCACCGGTGAGAGATCCAGCGTCGATGAGTATGAATTTCCAGACTTATTTGGCCGCCAAGGGCAAGTTTGACGCTGGGAGGGCGTTTGATTTTGAAGACGATGCCGAATTTTGTCCAGTGCTTTCTGACGAGGAGATTCAAATGACCCGGATGGCCATGATGGGCCATCACAGTGCCAACACGAGCCCCTATTCGTCCTACTCCAACGCTACCACACCTCCCCATACGGCTTATGAAATGAATTTTGCATACTCAAACCACACCAACAACCAGTCGCCTCCTAATTATTACATGGGCTCGCCAGTCTCTAGAACCGCCAGCATGTCCAACAACAACAACACCAATGGTCGGATGATGGGTGGCCGGCCGCTTGCCTCCCAACCACAGCGGGCTTTGGACATTGTTGATCCAACTACAGGCCGGGTTGCTTCTCCAGTGATGATGAACTATGGCATGCCTCGGTATTAAATGGATGCGCCTATATAGCCACGATCGACGTTGTCCTCCCCCCTCTCGTCCTCCTTGTTGTTTTAAATTATTATTATTATTATTCCTGCATCACTTCAATACCACTATAAGTATAATAAAAATCAAAATTAAGATCGCGATTGTAACAATTGATCCGTTTTGTTTGGCCTTTTTGGAAAACACATTGAGCTTTTGCTTGGCGCTGGCGAGTCGGCCGGTGGAGTTTTCGGTTAGACGGTCAACCTCATCCAGCAACTCGAGATGGTTGTGCACTTCATCGTCGATTTGAATGCTCAATTCATGCTGTCGGCGCACGCTACCACTTAGCCGCTCCAAATGCGTGTCCTGATCCTGCATCATCTGTTGTTGTTGCTGGTGCATGCCAGTGTTTGAAAGCTCCGTTGCCGGCTCGTCGCTATACCCTGCCGCCGCTTGCTGCGAAGGATCGTCCCGGTACGGTTTCATAAATAGCTCATTTCTATCGCTTCGTTCGGTAAAAGAAGAAGTCCCACCCAGACGTCTCGATGATGATGCAGTAGTAGTCTTCGTAGCTGGCTCATGTTCCTCAAGCTTATCCTTGAACCGAACCGACTTGTTTAGCTTATTATTGTTTGAGTTGTCTAGCATTGCCTCCTCGTCCAGTCTGCTTGGTGGGTGGTAGGTCAGGTGGTCGACCGAAACGTTTGGGTCCTTGCCGTACAATTCTAGCAGCTGGTTGTAGTTTTTTACCAGCAGGTCGGTATGTTTCGTGTCGGGCCCGCTGTCCTTGTGTAGTGCGGTGATGCCTTGTAACAAGGTATGCAATGATCGCTCAATTTCCGCGTCGTCGCTGGCCGATGGCGCAAGGTTGAGCACACGCAGCCGGTTGCGCTCTTCTATAGAAATCTGAGTCTGGTCCTCCAGCAGGATGAGCTTGGATGCTGTAGATGGTGCCATGTTTGAACCTGTGTGTGTGGGTGTGGCGGTTTGTAGTGAGTGGCGAGTGTGATAAAAATAAGTAACAAGAACAATATAAAAAAAACGGTGTTGTTGAAGTATGGGTTGGGATCGGGAGTCGGGAGGAGTTTTGTTGTGCGGCGGGTGTTTTGGGTCAAAACTCACATTGGGGGCAGACGCGTGATTGCACTTTTTATTAAATAGCAGAGCTGGAAGCAAGGAGGAGGAATCCTTAAGCTTGGCATGATGTTTCGTTCGAAGATCTGTATTGACGAAGAGTGTAAGATTAATCATTATATTTAATTATTAATAACCCAGACAATTACTTACATCTCGAATACTACTTGAGCAGGTTATTGGTGCAGCAAGGTTTTCAAAGGTAGCAAAGTTTAGTCCTCCTAAATCCAACCACGTTGGCAAATACAGCATCTGTAGGCCAATTCGTGATCCAGTCAGGTAATCCTTCACTCTGCACCGTATCTGCGGGTAAATCTGGCGGTATACCCCAGAAGCAAAATACGGTTTGATAGCGTCAATAGACCAAGAACTATCTGTTCGTTTTAAAATAGGCCTGCAGGCCTGAATGTTAACAACCTGACCCGGGATAAAACTGCCCTCATTATATGCAGCATAGCTAGCCGTGACATTGTTTTTAACGTTCAAATGGTACAGTATACCAGTCTGTTTGGTACTTGCATCGAGATAATGAGACATAAAGTGGTCATTCCCATCGGTATCAACCTTGAAATGGTGGAATGAAGTAACTCCGACATGACTGTTGTACGAGGAGTTTTTCATACTAGTAGTGAACAAGAACGTGGCATTCGTTCCATACTCACTACGCAAATGCTCCACAAACTTGGTCTCATTGGCTGGCGGCATCTCGTCGCCCTCGGTCAAAAAATTGGCCACCGACAATGCGCTCAAACTAAACGTGGTGACCGCATTCACCGCGCACTCAGTAACGTTCTGGGTCCACACGCCTCGTTGCCAGCACCCGGTTAGCTTATCCTGCAACTGTGCGGCTGGCGGGATGGAAGACCGCTCCACAACCTGCGATCTGATAATATACCCGGCCAAAAGCGCTTTGACAACTTTTGCTGTCGAAGGGAGTAACATTGTTTTGCAGTTGCGGGAAAGAAGAAGAAACAAAAGAGGGTATATCACATACTTCTTTTATATATATTAGCGTACAAGGGCAATCCAATTTAAATCTAAATAGTGTTATACTGTGGTCGTTGGAGGGGTTGCCTCCCTCCCTCCCCCCGCGCGCGCGCCCCAGCACACAAACGCTGCTTTGGGAGTTCAGAGTTCATTTAACACCCCGACATTTTACTTATATACCATAGAAAAGGGATGGAGAGTTTCGACCCCAAGACCTTGGAATACACGGAGAGCACATTACAGGACCAGCTACTCTGTCCCATCTGCTGCTTTGTTCTGGTCGACCCGGTGTCGACAATATGCGGGCACACTTTCTGCAAAAGTTGTATCCACAGCGCGTTACAAGCATCACAAGCCAACGATCAACCATTCAAATGCCCAATCGACCGCCACCCTCTACGCTCGAAAACAGACCTTCTTCCCGCCGCGTTCCTCGTGACCAGTCTCTTGAACGAGCTGGAAGTGTACTGTCCGTTTAGAACTCGAGGGTGCGAGTATCGCGGGAAAAAGTGGTCGATAGATACCCACGTTGGTGGCGGCGACTGCGAATACACACGAGTGAAGTGCGAATGCGGGGAGCTGATACAACGCCGGTATTTATCAAACGAAGGGTGTGTTCACAAAGAAGTGAAGTGTACAAACGAATGCGGCGAGGCGTTGCCCAGCTATAAACTCCCAGATCATCTCGCCAACGAGTGTGAGAATGTAATTACGAGCTGCGAAAACTGTCTTGAAAAAGTATCGAATCCGCAGATTAAAGACCACTTGGAGGTGTGTCCAGAAGCGGTGATTGCCTGTAGTGCCGGCGGGTTTGGTTGCATGTGGAGTGGCAAACGGGTCGAGTTTGAGAAACATGCCAATGTCTGTCATTTCGTCCAGTTGGCACCATTGCTAAGCCGCCAGGACCAACGTATGGATAACTTGGAACGCGAAAACAAAACGCTACGTTATCATATTGAACGACTGACGAACCGTTCCAGTCTATTTGCATTCGAGGCGGACGATAATAATAACAGCCTACGACGAGATAGCGGCGGCGGTGATAGGGGAGATGCCGACGGTAACGAGCATACCTCGCAGTTCAGCGATTCGGATCTGTTACACATGTTTATGGAATGCGAGCGGCTAAGGAGAGATGTTGATCGGCTGGGTACGACGTTGGGTGAGCTGGAGGTCAAACAGGGTATGATGATTATGCGAGAAAATTGTCGCACCGGAGAAGAAATTGCCAATTTGAGATCGGGCTTCAACGGATTGAGACACCAGCTCCACTTTTTACTTGCAGAACGTCGGTCAATGAACGTCCTGGGTAATGGCAGTGCTGGTGGTTCCAGCGCTCGAGCAGCAAGCAACAATACAACAAACACAGACTCCTCTAGCGAAGCACGGCAACGAATAAGCGGTAGATCATTGATGTAACAAAAAAATAAAATAAATAAAAAAAGAGCGAATACTAACCCATCTTATTTTTCTTTTTTTCCTTTAGATTTCATCCGGGTAGTCAAGTTGTAAGCTTAGCTTAGTTTAGTAGACCACGTGCTGCCGGTTATTGGTTGTGAGCCTTGATAAAAAAAGGAATTGCTACCAAGCTTACAATATTAAATTTGGCTTGGCTAAGCACGGTTCGGCAAGCTCATTAAGCTTATAAGTACGTAATTAATACAATGCTCTCGTGCATTATCGAAACTATAAAAAACAAATTCATTGGATAAGACTTTTAATGTATATACCAACCCGCGTTGCAGCAACTTTAGAAGGTCCAACATCTCTATACATCTCGGCCTGCCGCGAGCCTTAGCGGTCGTATATATACGTGCACGACCAATCAACCATCGGATGCCCCCCTTTTTTCTTTTTTTTTGGTCTTTTTGCCGGCCTGGACACATATGACATGCATTCAAGTTTGAGGCTTAGTCCTCCTGGATCCGGATCTGGTGGATCTGATCGATCGATCTTCAAGGGAAAAAGGCGTTCTTTTCGGCGGTTAATTGCACGGCTACAAGACCCTAACCTACACGGTTTTTCGCGACCGTTTTATTTTGTTCTCAATCGGGTGCTCCCTTATATGGATTCTTCACCTTAACTAAGCTATATATATACACACCATCGAAACAGACAGGAGAACAGTCGATCGGTGATTAAGCAACGCATTAGCTCATACTCTATGCAGGATAAGAAAACGTGCACCATGGTCACCCGCGCGGGCCGGCCCAGGCTATTAATGCACCTTGGGGTATTCTCACACCCGCCCCGCCGCATCAATATTGTCTTTTTTTTTTTTTTCTCGGTACATGCACGAAATATAATACCCTGGCCTGGCCTGAGCACATGGAAGTGAGACCTAAAAGAACATGACCATACCCGCGCGGGGAGAAGAGAGAGAGAAGAAAACGTGCGCGGAATCAAACGCTCTGGCTGGGCCCGGGTCCTGATTCAAATACTTTGTGCATGACAGTTTCAATGCATCGTATTAAAAAAAAAAAGGAAAAGCGTGGTTCGGCTTCTCCCTTCTCCCTTCTCGAGGAAATGGTTATAAATATAAGCATTCTTATTCGCTCAATATGTAAATATATAAACTCCAACAATGCAGTTCAGTAGACTAAGCAGTTTAAACATCTTACAAGCTTTGGCCGTTACCGCGAGCACGGGCTTGAATGCTCGAAATGTTACTCCGGTGCCAGTTCTACCCTGTAGTCAGCTCCGATTAGCCTTTGCAGGCGACTCGGACATGGCAGTCAGTTGGAACACTGCACAAGAGTCCAAGTCGCCAGAGGTCTGTTACGGCAAGAGCAAAGACAACCTTGACAAGTGTGTTGATGCGTACTCAGAGACGTATCCAACCTCGGAGACATGGATCCACCACGCCAAACTATCTCCGTTGGAACCAGATACGCAGTACTTTTACCACATCACCAATGATAACGGCATAGTGCGTGATTTCACCACCCCGCCAGAAGTTGGCATAGATTTGGACAAGGAATGGAAGTTTGCATTCGTTGCGGACCTTGGCACCATGGGCAAGTTTGGTCTAAGCGACCACGGCGACGACGGTGATGGTTGGGCACTGGAACCAGGGGAAGAAAACACAATCGATGCAATGATTGATGAGTTGGACTCGTTTGACTTTTTATGGCAGGCCGGTGACCTGGGTTACGCCGACGCCTGGCTCAAGGGCCAGTTGAACGACTACTTTAATGGCACTACCATCAAGGATGGTGTCAAGCTGTATGAGAAAATCATGAACCTCTTTTACGAGCAAATGCAACCAATCACCAGCGCCAAAGCATTCATGGTCGGCCCTGGTAACCACGAAGCCAACTGCAACAACGGCGGGACGGGTGACTACAATTCTTCCATGTGTGTTGAGGGCCAAACCAACTTTACTGGTTACCGAAAACACTACCGAATGCCGTGGAGAGAGTCTGGAGGTGTTGAAAACATGTGGTATTCTTGGGACTACGCCAACGTCCATTTCATTCAATTCAACACAGAAACCGATCTGGGAAACGGTATTGTTGGCCCAGAAGAAAAAGGCGGTGAATCTGGAGTTGATGCTGGCCCATTCGGCAAGTATGAAAATGAACAAGTAGACTGGTTAAAGAAGGACTTGGAAAATGTTGATCGAACCAAGACACCATGGGTTATTGCTGCTGGCCACAGACCATGGTACGTTGCCGCAGATGATGACGACACCTGTTACGACTGCCAAGATGCGTTTGAAAAGATTCTGTATAAAGGTGGTGTCGACGTGCTAATGTTTGGCCACGTCCACAACTTTGAAGACATTTTGCCAATGTACAATAACAAGGTCGATGATAACAAACTAGACAACCCAAAATACCCATGGCACATCTTGAACGGTGCTGCTGGTCATTACGACGGCCGTGATGAGATTAGTAAAAAACACGCACCAAAAGGGTTCCAGAAAGGTATCGATGATGCGTATGGCTGGAGCCGAGTGACTGTTCACAACAGCACTCACTTAACTCACGAGTTTATCGAGTCTGATACAAATAAAGTGTTGGATAAACACACATTGTACAAGAAGCACGACTTTTAAAAAAATGAGTAATATATATCTGAAACAAACTACTTTCCTCTTCATTTTTGAGCCGCTCCCGATTCTGGCCGGTGTGGTGTGTGTGTGTGTGTGCGTTGATTGCGCGCGCGCCGACCACCTTCCCAATCGCAAATTGTTCGGTCCCAAATTTTTTTCAAAAAAGACCCTCCCCGAAGAATTTTCATTCCCACACACTAGAAGCAAAAAGATAAAATGGTCAAGGTCACTCCAGTCAACAACGAAGAAGAAGCCAAGTACGCCGACCAACGGGCCCAAGCTGCTACGGAAAACGATGCCGATTACAGCGACACTGATAGCGAAGTGTCGGACAATGAAAGCGACGATGAAGATGTGGAAGGCGAATCACTAGCTGACCGATTGGTCGCTCTAAAAGACGTTGTTCCTCCACAATACCGATCACAATTCTGCTCGTCCGCCTCATCTGCATACAACTGGCTGACAAAAGGCATCACTTTTGGCGGCAAGGCCATCTGGGTTGTCACCACCTCTGGTCTACTCTTGGCCGTGCCGCTAGCCCTATCCATCGTCTCTGAGCAACAAGTCATGGAGATGGAAAAGGACATGAAAATGACTCAAAGTGCTAACGATGTGCTTGCGCCAGGCGCGGAGAGCGGCTTCCAGCAACCTCAAGCCGCCGCCGAAGAGCAAAAGTAGAGTTTGTTTTGGAAAAAATTTTAAAAAATTCTTTTAAAAAACTGTATATATTACTATTGGCTTTTTTTTCTTTTTATATATATATTTTTGTATTTGTATGTCCTTTTGTAAATATCAAGAATTGAGGGAAATTGTAAAAAAAAAGAGTTATCACGCACCATATGCGCCGGGAATTTGATCCTTGATCACTTCGACTCGTGGGGTGGCACCTCGCAAATTGGCTTGGGCCACGGCAATCCTGCTATTCTTCAAATCATAAACGATATACATGGCTCGCAAAAAGTTATCACCAATCAAGGCAAAGTCCATGCCCTTTTGAACCTGTTCAATACCAATGTAGCAAGAGTTTGGTGGGAAGGCAACGGTAGCCACAATCGGGTTAACAATCGATTCTATTGGCCACAAAAAGTGGTAGGCTGGAATCTTGATTTGCACACCACCAAAGTCCATAATTAAATTCTTGGTGACGTTACAATCACAATAATACTTTTCACCAATAGCAAACGATGGATTGGCGTTTAGATAAGTACGCAAAGATACGAGCATACCACCATCAAAATACGTCAACGAAGTACCAGAATCCAAAATGGCAGTGAGCGGGCCAGAAAGCATATTCTTCTTGGCCATACCATCAGACGTCAAAGAACGCAAAGTCACACCCAAATGCTTTGAATGAGAAATTGGCAGCGAGTATAGTGGACCAACATACTTGGAGTGGTCAACCGCACCAAACAAAATAGAACCAGACTTTGAATTCAAATCATTCAGGTACAAGGAATAAGCAGCGGTATTAATAATACCCGAGGAAGCAAGCTTCATTGGCAAATTGTCGTACATAATACCAGACTTTGTAGTAACCTCAGCTTGTCCACGACCAATACCAATAATACCTTGTGAAACGTCACCTTGGCTGGCAATACCAATAGAAAAGTCTTTCAAAGTGGCAGTCCCCATCTTAAAAACATCAGTACCCCAGGTCCCGACAGACTGGCCAATACCGTATTGAATGGCATACGAAGTGCCATTGGACTTGAATGTCCGAGAGTTGGATGGAGTGAAAAATGAATTTGGTCGCCCTCGGCTACCTCGGTGTTTAGTCTGCGGCGTAAACACCCAAGTATCAGATGAACCAGTATCCAATAACAAAACAACCGGTTGCGATGGCGTCCCAATATAGACAGTTGAAGAGTAATAAAACCGTTGGTTGTCCAGACGATCAGCAAACATTTGCGCGGCTCGGGTAACAATTCGATTGCCAGAGTCCTTCACAGTGGTGATCCGCTCGGCCAACGAGTGAGACACCTGCTCAATATCTAGAGCAACCGCACCTTCCGGAAGGTAATCATGAATTGTATAATTATTATTTAGCACTCGGTCAGTCCCATACTCTTGTCGCAATTCGTTGCTAACCATTGGGAAGGCTTGCGTCTTGGCAAGATATGCTGCGGCGGCAGCGGCTGCTAGTTGAAATTTCATTATAATGAATAATTAAAAAAAACAATTTTTTAAAAAAAAAAAAAAAAAACAATATGAGAGAGGGATTTCATGAAAGCGAAGACACTCTTTTTTATCGTCTATACTACTCTCTCATTGTTCAGATTTGATTTGGTTCATTTAATGAGTGTTTTTGTTCAGCTCAACAACCTCGAGTCGTTTAATTGATTTGTTTTGTTCAGCCGCGTGCGGTGCCAGGTGCCAGAGAAAATTAAAACGACCGCCAAAGTACCAACTGCGCAAAACTTTAAATATATATATATATATAATAACAATACACAAAACCATTGTTTGTTGTTTTATTTATTTATTTTGTTGAATTTCTTCTGAACGATGGGTGCAGCAACAGGAGATTGATAGATTTTTATTATAAGAGACTGCATACCAGACATGCGCAAATGTCTCTGATTTCTGGCTATAGATATCATCAATATGAAACATCGACAACCATCTTTGCCGCACTTTGATTGAAGAAGACCCGACGAGCCCTCTCAATTTCGAAACAACAAAGACCATTCAACCAAATGAATACGAAGAAAGAAAATAAATAAAAGGAAATTGAATTCAACATAATATCTACTACAACAATTAAAACTCAAGATTTGATGGACTGTTTCTAACTTCCCCCCCCTCCTTTTTTTATATATATATATTTTTTTTTCTCAAACAGGAAGGAACAGTATGGTTAATAATACAACCTTCTATTCTCACCACAACTCCCAATTCGCCCTATATACCCTTAAAGTTCGTAGGGAAACTCCACCGTAGCAGTCAAGCAAGTAATCAAGTCATCGTCTACGGTATAAGCTCTAGCATTGACAACGTAGCGGCCTGGAGGGATTTCATTTGGTAGCTGAACCACCTTTTTAATAACCTGATCGCCCGCCTTCAAAGGACACTTCATGTCAACGTTTTCAATCTGTTCGCACAAATCAACAGTCTGGTGGACCAGTCGGATGTAGCCGTACCGAACGTCCAGCTCAACATATGCGCCTTCTTTGATTTCTTCCTTGATATTGCCGGATGCTTCGATAGTCAGGTTGCCGCCACGGACTGGCGGGTTTGGATCCAAGTTGACATGGTCGATGGTCACCAGCTGTGGTTCGTCAATGTCGCAAATCTTGATTGGTGACTCGCCTGGGACCGGCTTTTCGCCTTCTCCTTTAACTATGACGGTGTTTTTTTCTTCGCTGTTGAATGGGTTTTGGATCTTAAACCCGGGGATGGATGCATAGGCGGTGCTGGCGAAAGCCATAGTTAGGGTGGCGATAACGGTCAACTTCATTGTTTTGTCTGCGTGTGTGTGGAGGGAAATTTAAACCCGGGAAAGGTTGAGAGGGTTGTTTTGTGTGGAGCAGTTGGCCGATAAAGTTGGGAGTTTTCTTGCGTCCCGCGCGCCACCAAAAAAAAAAAAAAAAAAAAAAAAAAAAAAAAAAAAAAAAAAAAAAAAAAAAAAAAAAAAAAAAAAAAAAAAAAAAAAAAAAAAGTAATAATATCACAACAATAAATCAAAAAAAAAATCAAAAAAAAAAAAAATTGAAAAAGACGCGCTTGCTTCTATCACACACGGCTAATGCGTGGGGTTTTTTCTTTTTTTTTTGTTTTTTTTTTTGTTTCTGTGTTTATTTTTAGTTTGACAGAGCGCAAGCTTTCTCATCACCATTGGCACATCGGCATTGGACCAGTTTGGCTACACAAGTGCCTCTGCTGGCAGAGTTCCACCACATGCCTTCATTGCAGTCTCGCCACATTGCAATGCAACCGGCAATGCAGTCACCACCATCGACTGGATCAATAGATTCTTGATCATCACCAAATGGCACGCATTCGCCAACAAGTCTATCGTCATCATCATCATCAACAACAGAAGCGGCTTCGTCAGCATTGTCATAAATCTCGTCAGGCACCTGGGTTGGCATGAAAATTCCTTCTAGGGGTATTGTCATGACAATAGTCTGTGTAGCGGCGGCTGACTGAACAGCGTTGGACTGGGTCAATGTAGAGTTTTCAGCCTTTGTAGCATAGGCCATCGTGCTGTTCACACGGGTCAACGTGTAGTTGCCAGTGACTGGAGCCGATGTGGTCATGGCTGCGGCTTGGTCTAGAATAGTAGACACATTGTATGGCCAGCCGGTTGGATGTAAAGTACTGGCCGGCACAGTTCGGCGGTCTGTAACAGTAACACCTGAAATGGTAGTTGCTGGCACAGTGTGGGCAGACTTGACAACGTCGCCATTGCTGTTAGTATAGACGCTCTTTGGTGGCACCGTTCGAGTTCGAGTCACAATTCGCTTTGGAACAGTAACGTACTTGGTGATGGCGTTCACGGTTTGCGCTGGCTTGGAGGATGGTGCAATAGTGGATGCTGGAATGACAGTGCCTGGAACAAATGTGCCACTGTTCATGGATGGGTAAATGGTTCTAGCCGGAATGGTTTGAGCTGGAATAGTTGAAGCTGGAATGACAGAGCCTGGAATGACGGTAATGATGGTGACAATACCGCCGCCATTGTTGATTGGGTCAGAGCTGTTATCGGCTATACCAGTTGGTGAGGAGGAACCGTCAGTTGTCTTTGCTGGAGAACCAGAACCGCTGGCGGCTATGTCAGTTGGAGAACCAGAGCTGGCTGGATCGGTTGTAGATGGGCTATTACCACCTACAGTTCGAGTGATGGTAATAGTTCGCGCTGGAATGACAGAAGCTGGAATAACCGACGCTGGAACAGTTGAACCTGGGACCGTTGTACCTGGAATAACCGATGCTGGAATTTCTTCACCAGACGAACCAGTGACTGCTGGAATGACAGAAGCTGGAACAGTGGTGCCTGGAATGACAGAAGCTGGGATAGTGCTTGCAGGAGCAACACTTGCAGGCAAGGTAATAGTGAGGGTAACAGCTGGACCGCCCGGACCGCCTTGACCACCAGCGCCACCAGCGCCGCCTTGACCACCAGCTCCACCATTGCCACCAGCACCACCAGCACCGCCTTGGCCACCTGGTGCGCCTGGACCACCAGCACCACCAATACCGCCATTACCACCGTTACCGCCATTTCCGCCAAGACCGCCATTGCCGCCATTGCCACCGTCGCCGCCTGTACCTCCCGAGCCACCGAGACCGCCGTTACCTCCTGGACCGCCGTTGCCACCATTGCCGCCGTTACCACCATTTGGAATAGATGGAGTGGTTGGAGTATTGGCATCTGGGGTAGATGGAGTGGTTGGAGTACTATTGTCTGGAGTTGATGGGTTGGATGGGCTAGTTGGAGTACTGTTGTCTGGAGTCGATGGGTTGGATGGGCTAGTTGGAGTACTGTTGTCTGGAGTTGATGGGCTGGATGGGTTTGTTGGAGTACTGTTGTCTGGAGTTGATGGGTTGGATGGGTTTGTTGGAGTACTGTTGTCTGGAGTCGATGGATTGGATGGGCTAGTTGGAGTACTGTTGTCTGGAGTCGATGGATTGGATGGGCTAGTTGGAGTACTATTGCCTGCCGGAGTCGATGGGTTGGTTGGAGTGTTGTCGTCTGGATTGGATGGTGATGGGCTTGGATTACCACCATTTCCTCCTGGACCACCGTTACCGCCTGCGCCGCCATTACCTCCTGGACCACCATTACCACCGTTACCTCCTGGACCACCATTTCCTCCTGCACCGCCATTTCCGCCTGGACCGCCATTGCCACCATTGCCACCTGGACCGCCGTTGCCACCTGGACCGCCATTACCACCACTTGGATTGCTTGGGTTAGATGGATTAGCTGGGTTGGATGGATTAGCTGGGTTGGATGGGTTGGCTGGATTACCACCGTTACCACCTGGACCGCCATTTCCGCCTGGGCCGCCATTGCCGCCTGGACCACCTGGACCGCCATTTCCTCCTGGACCGCCGTTGCCTCCTGGGCCGCCATTGCCACCACTTGGATTGCTTGGGTTAGATGGAGTGCCTGAGTTAGATGGACTGGTTGGATTAGCTGGGTTGGACGGATTAGCTGGGTTGGATGGGTTGGCTGGATTACCACCGTTACCACCTGGACCGCCATTTCCTCCTGGGCCGCCATTGCCGCCTGGGCCACCTGGACCGCCATTTCCTCCTGGACCGCCGTTGCCTCCTGGGCCGCCATTGCCACCACTTGGATTGCTTGGGTTAGATGGAGTGCCTGAGTTAGATGGACTGGTTGGATTAGCTGGGTTGGATGGATTAGCTGGGTTGGATGGATTAGCTGGGTTGGATGGATTAGCTGGGTTGGATGGATTAGCTGGGTTGGATGGATTAGCTGGGTTGGATGG
>JAJLUJ010000202.1:0-10399 GCA_030564235.1 Blastobotrys elegans
TGATAGCATATGCGATAATCCTTAGTGGGGAAAGAAGAAAAAAAATATTAAAAAAAAAAAAAAAAAAAAGAGTTGCGCCATTAGATTGGTTGGCACAGAATCATAGAGGATGACGATGACGGTGATTCAGTGCTGGCAGTGGCGGTGGTATTAGCCGTAGTAGTAGTAGTAGAAGAAGTGGTGGTCGCATTGCTGGCGCTGGCACTACTCTTTTTGGTCCAACTTTCCGACTCCAGCATATCATCAATAGTAGCCACACGGGCATCCAAAACCACATTGCTCAAATCGTCAGTCAGTTTGGCAACCAAATTTGAAGGGTTCGAGTAATGGCTTTCCACAATCAACATGATTGGGTCCAAAAACGACTGTGGCAAGCGGACTCCTGTAGTATCGCACCCATAATCCATCTCCAATACCCGGTTCAGCGTAGTAATCTCGTCTAGAGTAATTCCGAACCGTAACTCTAGTGTGTACGAAGTCACAAAGTTGGAGGTTTGTGTCGAGTTGTAGTTGTTTACCAGCTGTGAAATCGTGTCAGCCATTTCTCCTGTGTGTATATGTGTGTGAATGTGTTTTAGAAAAAGAGGGAAATATAAACCAATTTATATACCTTTTTCTTCCTAATAATTACCATATCGAACAGAAGGATAAAAAAAAGAGGCTCGCCCCTGTGTAGTAAGTAAAACAAAAGAAAAGAAAGGCAAAAAAAAAAAAAAAAAAAAAAAGCGGATGATCCTGTTGTGTTGACAATCGCAGCTGGCTCTCACGCACTAACAGCCCTAGGCAGAAAAGTGACAAAAAGCAATTATAGAGTTTTCCCGACCGATCGAAATGTGTTTATATTGAGAACATAGTGAGGGTTCAAAGCGCAATTGAGTATAAAAAAATGTAAGGGTTACAGACTTTTTTTTTTTTTAAAAAAAAAAAAAACGGTTCTTTTCTGGACAATTCCATAGCAAGACAGAACACACCCCGGTTCGTTCGAACGACAACAAAACATATATATCCGTTGCAGCGGTACACTTAATCATGATACATATATCCTCTTTCCATAGAGAGCCAGGTTGGTAAACCTTCCCAAAAAAAAAAAAAATTGATAACCAAAAAGGATTAGATTATAAGTTTAGGATACACAAGGATAAGGATTCTTTTTTTCCTACACTAACAGTAAATTACGATAAGTCTAAATATAAAGGTCTTTCCTAAATCAATCGAAATAAGATTCAAAAGGCAAAAAGAAAGCTTGAGGGCAGGTATCGCGCAAAGTTTCTGAATTGTCTTGTTCATATCGGCAGGAAAAAAGCTAAAACAACTATAAGGTATATAGCTGGCAACGTCCTTATTTGGATGAACAGAATAACGCGCATTTGCTGCACAATCTTTTTATTTATTACATGTTTCGTTCATTTTTTGTTTTTGTTTTAGTCAAACAAATCCGACCGGAATAAACACAACATTATGTACTTTTGCTAGCTATAGTCTTGTGCACTAACTAGTACAATAGTAGCAGGTTTGTGTAATCCATTGGTATGTAATTTCTACCCTAAGTTGGCTAAGTTGGCCACAAGATATTTCTGATATCGTGAGGCTCAAATTGTTATAATCAATCACTCAAAAAAAAAAAAAAAAATTGTTTTTCCCCCCTCTCTCTCCCCCTTCTTCTTCCTAATTTGATTCTCACGCTTAAAACCATTTCCTCTCCTGAATCCCTCCTCCTTTCGCTAACTAAGCTTTTTTATTAGCTCAAACTACAACAAAAAAATGAGCTACCGAAACGAGTTTGCTATTCAAACGTATGACGAAGCAGTGTATGTTGCCCAACCGGCAGATAGTCACAAGCCCCGTGATGAGCACGTCGAGCACGTCGGCGGCCGCAGCGAGGGCGACGATCACGACTATGAAGATGGGGGCCACATTATCCACACCCGTATTGACCCAAGCAACGCCTCTGCCTATTCATATGAGCTGGCGTGGCCCATTACAAGGATGGAAAATGAACAATACGAGGAAGAAGAAGAAGGAGCGGCCGAACTGGTTGGTGAGCCGGTCACCGCTAGCGCCACTATTACGCCTTCAGTGATTGAGCCTGAGACATGGGTCTCATTTGACTACCCACGTAATAATAATAATAATAATACCCCCATTAGCACGGCCAGACAAGATGGGATTGCTCCTTGCGGCAGTTTTGATGCTTCTACTTGCACAAACCTGCATGAAGAAGATAACTGCGCGATTATACCACCACTATTTAACACTAGCGATGTTGATTTGGCGCCATCAGCCCATATTGACTATAGCGCACCGAGATACCCAGTGTTTATATCCACAGCAAACGAGCTTACGACAGCAGCAGCAGCAAGTACAACAACGACGACTTCGCCAGACAATAGCTATAACATGATCCGAACGCGCTCGCAAAATAACCCATATGGAAATGACCCGGAATCGCACCCGTATTATACCGCGCCGTCGGCTGCCACTATACCATCATCGACGCTACATCAGCAGCAGCAGCACGCACCAGCGATTAGCGGCGAGGCGACACATCAATCACGGCTATCAGTCACCAACCCGGACCCAAGCCTTCCCCCTACTCCAGATGAGCAGCCACAACGTACATGCTGGCAAGGGTTTGTTTCATTTTTAACCTGTCAATAATTTATTACACACACACACACACAAAAAAAAAAAAAAAACCTTCTATATTATTATATATATATTAAAAACTACTCAGAGGCATCAGCAAATCCATCGGCAATGTCTTGCATGAGTTTGTCAAATTCTTGGTCAAACTTTTCTTTACCTTCAGATGGTTCAAAAAACTTTGCCTTGGACACTGACGTCTTGATACCACGGGTGGCATCAGAAAGCTTGTTCCAGGCAGCACCGTTAGCGACAGCCTTTTGGGCCTCGTCGTGGTATGAAGTAAACGCCTTCATCATACCGTCAGTCTTCCAGACTGGGCAAAAGGCGTCATAAGTCGAGTAACCATTTTGTTGCAAAAAGTCTTCCTTAACCAAGGTGGCCACGTCCAAGGTAATCTTATCAGCGTCACTCAAAGCACTCTTACCAACCAGCTGCACAACTTGTTCCAGCTCTTCAGCACTAGTCAAGATTTGCTTAATCTTGTCCCGCGATTCTGGGAACGATGGGTAGTTTTGTTCATAATACTTGCTCAAAGTATCAGTGTATTTGGAGTAGGAAATTGACGTGTTGATGGATGGGAAATGCTTTCGTTGGGCCAACTTCTTGTCTAGACCCCAAAACACTTGGGTGATACCAAGAGTAGAAGTGGTGACTGGATCAGAAAAGTCACCACCTGGTGGAGACACGGCGGCAACAATGGACACGGACCCGTCTCGACCTGGGTTGCCCAATGCGGTGGCCTTACCAGCACGTTCATAGAAACTAGCCAGCTTGGCACCCAAATAGGCTGGGAAACCTTGATCAGCTGGCATTTCACCCAACCGACCAGAAATTTCTCGCAACGCTTCGGCCCATCGAGAACTGGAATCAGCAATCATGGACACATCCTTACCTTGATCTCGGAAATACTCGGCAATGGTGATACCAGTATAAATAGAAGCTTCACGGGCAGCGACCGGCATGTTTGAAGTGTTGGCCACCAGTGCAGTACGTTTCATGATTGGTTCCTGTCGACCATCCACCTCACAAGTCAATTCTGGGAATTCCATCAATACTTCAGCCATCTCGTTACCTCGTTCCCCACACCCGACATAAATAATAATATCAGAATTGGAGTACTTGGACAGAGACTGGGAAATAACAGTCTTACCACAACCAAACGCACCAGGAATACAGGTAGTACCGCCTTGCACGCCCGGGAACAGAGAGTCCAACACACGTTGACCAGTAAACAATGGGAAATCAGCAGTCAACTTGTCAGTCACTGGACGAGGCACACGGACAGGCCACGAGTGGAACATTGAGTATTCATGCTTTTTTCCGTCAAACTCAACTTCCAGAATAATCTCAGAGACAGTGTACTCGCCCTTTTCGGCAATCCATGTAATAGTACCTCGAGCTTTTGGAGGCAGCAAAATCTTGTGGTCGTTAACCAACGAGTTTTCAACAACAGACCCAAACTGGTCACCGCCAGTAATGTGGTCGCCAACCTTCAAACTTCCTGGAGTAAAAGCGTACTTTCGATCCCGGTCAAGGGCTGGAGAGTCGATACCTCGTGGAATATAAATGGATTGCGCCTTTTGTTGAATGGCCTTTAGCGGACGTTGAATACCATCATAAATCGTCTCCATCAAACCTGGACCAAGCTCGACCGACAATGGCTTGCCGGTTCGTAGCACTGGATCACCTACAGTCACACCTGCCGTCTCTTCATACACTTGGATAGTCGCCTTGTCAGCCTCGATACGAATAACCTCACCAACCAAATTGTCGTGGCCCACCTTGACCAATTCGTACATGGCACACCCGATCATGTTCTCAGCAATCACGACCGGACCAGATACAGAGTAGATATACCCTACATTTTTTAGTTAGCTCACATTCTTTTTTCTCTCTCTTCTTCTTCTTCTTCTTCCTCCCCCCCTTTGTCTCATACCATAGTCTGATTCACGTTCCGAGTCCAGATTGAGATTTTTAAGGTCTTTTCTTGCGTTCTCAACAGCTCCGGCCTATCCTTTGTTAGCTCGCTTCCTCGCTCGATTATGCATACCATTTTATTTATTTATTTAATTGTCTTGGTGTGGTGTTGTTGGAAGGAAGGAAGGGTAAAAAAAAAGTGAGTTGTTAAAAAAAAGTGGGAAAATAAGGAGAAACGTGTGTGTGTGGGCAAGCAAATTGGGACGGCGGTTGGGACTTTCTCGTCTCGATACCGTGACGGCGGTGTCGTATTGGAAGGATGCACAACCAACCACCGATGACAACTAAGCAATGATGTAGTCTTTCAAATTATATAAACGTACAATTAACCAGTATACGTGATACAGGCGAAAGATTAAGAAAGGGGGGGAAGGAAGGAAGGAAGGGGTATGTCTAGGTGGTTAGATGGCGGTGTTACCCGGACGCGCCTCAGACCTCCGTGTGATTAAGTAAGCGAGCTCCGCGGAAATGGTGCGGCTGATGGCATGTCTTCCGTTGATAACGTAATCAAACCTCGAACAAAATTTTGTAAGCAACGGAATTAAGCGATCGGATCGGGGACTTGCGCAAACAAGTATAATACAAAGTACACTATAAATAACAGACCCATCCCTCACCAACTATTCAATCGTCAAACAACAACAACAACAACAACAACAACAAAAGACAAAGAAGAAGAAAAAAAACAATGGTGCAATTCAACAACTCTCAAGTCGGTGCGACCGGATACGGTCTAATGGGCCTTACTAGTGATCCAGAAAACAAGCTCGACCACAACAAGTGTATCGTGGCTATGAAAGCGGCTGTGGACAATGGGGCTACGGTGTGGAATTCCGCCGATTTTTACGGCAAACCGGACCCTTTGGAAAACCTGGAACTGATCGCCAAGTACTTTGAAAAGTACCCAGAAGACGTTGAAAAAGTGACCGTCACCGTCAAGGGCTGTGTCGTTCCTGAGGTGTGGAAACCAGATGGCAGCGCTGAATATACACGTCAATCGCTCGAAAACTGCATCAAGTTGCTCGGCAAGTACAACAAACCGGACGTGTTTGTGGTTGCGCGTCAAGACCCTAACGTCAGCTACGAGATAACCGCAGGCGTCATCAAAGAGTACTTGGACAATGGCAAGCTCAAAGCGTATGGTTTGTCTGAATGTGGCGTGAACACGATCAAGAAATGGAATGCGATTGCTCCCGTCAAGGCTGTTGAAATTGAATACTCGGTCTGGGCTCAAGAAGCCAAGGAAAATGGAGTCCTGCAATGCTGCAAGGAGATGGGTATCCCGGTAATGGCCTACTCCCCATTGGGTCGAGGATATCTCACTGGTGCCATCAAGTCCACTGCTGATTTCAATGCCAGCGAAGTCAAGGGCCACATGCCTCGGTTCACTGATGAAAACCTGCAAAAGAACTATGGCCTGGTTGAACACTTGCAAAAAGTTGCTGCCAAGTACAACGCTCAGTCTTCTCAAGTCGCGTTGGAATACATCCGAGCCCGGTCTGGTTCGGAAGGCTACCCAACTATCGTGCCAATCCCGGGATCATCAAACCCAGACCGAATCCGTAGCAACTGCCAGCGCGTCAACATTTCTCAACAAGATCTCGACGGAATTGACGAGTTTGTGAAGAGCTTCCAATTGGCAGGTTTGCGGACCCCGGAAGTTCACGAAAATTTACTGAGCTACGCATAAACCTTTTTGTATTTTTTTCTTTCCCTTCTATAGTTGATTGATTTCATATATGGAAATTTCCATCCCCCCCCCCGTTATTTTAAAAGTTTTGGACTAATGTAATAATAACAACTTGTATTAATCCAGCCTATGTACCGGTAGAGGCAAACCGCGTCGAGCAGCAGCCGTGATGGAATTTGAAATAGTAAATCACGCTAGCCGGCCGTGCGGCTGCATCTGTGAATGGGAATGGACCACATGTTCCGGGAAACAAAACTTGGAATGCACCAAGTTGATACCCATCCATTAGCAGTCTCCACATTGGTTGCTGGGAGGCAGCCTAGCGCTACTTATTATGAATAGTCAAGCTTTAATGTGCTAAATGTGCTCGAAAATCGGTCTTTGAGAAGAGAACAATAGAAAAACGAGTTGAATACTGAAATAGGCGTTCATGAGAGAAAACGTAATGGAATTCAATAGATTAAACAATTTCTGTAAAAAACTAAAATGGAGAAGGAAAAAAGAGGAAATGGCAAGACACCCGTTCAGAATCAGGGATGAAAATGAGGATGATACACCCAAGGTTGTCGAACACTAGTGCTACGGCACTCATGCATTGGAATTCACGCTAACCTTTTTTGGTGATCGTCTTGAATTTTTGCGAGTGTCGCCCGCCCAGAGCGGCCGGATGAACGAGTGAGGCAGGTACGCACGGAATGCCGATGGGGATGAGGCTAACTGCTTACACCGGCCGGTCAAGAATTGAGCATACTGGCTTGAGAAAAGGCCCAAATCATCCTTCTATCGGGATCTTGAACATAGTAAAGTAAAATGAGAACTATTCACCCATTAATAGTTCTGATCTAAGGTAAAATTGCACCCTTTTTTCTTTTTGGTGTGTGTGTGTGTGTGTGTGTCTCAGCCGTACGCGCGGGCCTCCATAAACCCACAAATCGATGTTAGGGCGGAAGAAGAAAATATATATATATATATATAAATACAACCCTTACAATCGAAAAACAGGACTAGAAAATCATGACTGCCGAAACAATGACCACGCCAGGTGGAAAAACCTTACCATTGGACGTTTTACGGGTCATTTTACGCTACGCATCCGAAGACCGTACCGATTCTAAACCTTCGTGGCATGCAATCGAGGATTGGCAGATTCCAGCCACCGCACCTGAATACCTACCAGTTTGGGCGCGAGTAAACAAGCTGTTTTTCTATGAAGCGCTCTACTTGAACTGTCATAACGGGTACATTCTCTGGAAAGGATTGTGCTCTGGCAAGGAAACGATTGATATTGAACGGATTAACAGCATGTACGCTCCTCACGTTCATTACATTGAATCCTCAAAATGGCTAGAATTGGCGTTTAAAAACGGGTTGGAGTTGGGGGCTTTGAAAACGGCGGTTCTTATGGGAAGCCACGCCGAGTCGCTAGGCTGCCATCTTTTGACGCCCTTGTTGAAAAACTTGAAGGTGGTGAATGACACCCAGGAGTGTTGGATGCAGCTGCTACTTGCCACAATCTCTCAAAACATGAGTTTGGAAGTTCTTGACGTTGGTGCTTGTGAAAATTTGGGGCAGTGGGGGTACCAGGCCCTTGAACGTGTGTTACGAGCCAGCAGTCAATTGTACGAGCTGAAGCTACCATCTTCTGGCGCCGTGTTCAACTCCAGTGGCGTTCTTGACGCGGTTATCCAACTCGGCACCATCCGCGACTTGAGCATTGGGTTCCAACACCGCGAATGGCTGAAGGAAAACTTGGAAACGGCACGGCATCTGTTCTCGCAGCTTGAAAACATTACCTGGGTTACTGACGCCCACCCTGACGATTTCATGTTCCACCACATGCCGCCAATGCCTCATTTGCGCCAATTTGGTGTCCGGTCATGGGATAAATACGACTCGGGTGCAGGTTATATCAAACTAGTCACTGCAATTGCCAAAAACTGCCCCCAGATTGAAAAGTTTGTGCTAAAGTATGGGGTGGATGAGAAACCTGTTTTGATCCGAGTGAATGACTTTGTCGAGTTTTGTAATGCGCTTGCAAGTTCCAAAACGATCAAGCATTTGTCTCTACAGGTCAACATTCCGTACCCTCAAATGGAGAGCTTCCACTCGGTAACTGGGATTCGAGTAGAGGAACAAGGCAGTACGTTTGGCCGTGGTGTAGCCGGGTTAAACGATGGCCTGACACCAACATTGTCTTACTATATGGAGTTGATGACCTCCTTTGCCACAGTCGGGGCGTCAATGCAACAGCTTGAAAGTCTATGCTTGGCCAATCCTGTTAGCTACCTGGTTGCATGTTCTGGTGAAAATGTGAACGGCTCGGAAACGAATCCATTCTTCCCAAACTTGCGGCGTTTGGAAATTACAAACCGACGACCACGACAATACCAGGCAACAATCTTGCAAGCACATGAATGTTGGGCATTGATGCATGGCCCAATGTCCCAACAACTCGCTATTGCACACATTACTCCTAAAATGTCCTACCAAACGTTTCTGCAATTCCACATGCCTAAATTGGACCCAGTAAATGGACTGGTCATGCACAAGCCTCGAGAGTTCATGTAGAGATTTCACAACTCATACCTCATCAAATAAATATATACAAAATTTAAGCCCCCAATGTCCCCGTTCAACTAGGAGGACTTTTTCAGAGGCCGGGGGGTTGAGCCGCTCCTAACAAGCCGCGCGCAAAAAAAAATTTTTTTTTCCCACCTCACTTACCAATTTACAAGGGACAAAACAATCTCAACAAGTCCATGAAAGTCATCATCTTTCTTTATACATTACAAATAAATTTTTTCAATTCAAAGATCTATGCAAACAATGTTTTATCTTTGCCATTTTTCTTTCTTCATGATAATCGAATAAACAAAACAAACCAAAAAACCTTCAAACGTCTTTTTAAGCCTTAAGGGCAAACTTTCGTTGTGGGAAAGCAATTTGTTGCTTTCGAGCTCGGACAGTTAGCTTGTTGGCTTCGTTGGAAGTTAGTCGTCGTCGGATAGCTCGAGTCTTCTTGGCTCGCAAGTCCTTTGGAGTGTACTTCTTGCCCTTGTAGAATTCTCGCAATTGCTCACGTTGGGTCAAGTTGATGATGGTCAAAATTCGAGCAATAGATGTTCGGACGTCGCCAATCTTGTTGGATTTGACATTGTTGTTGGTGGCGTTTTGGGCTCGCAACTTGGACAACTCTTGCTTAAGGTCGGCTAGTTGGCTTTCTAGTTGAGCCTTGGATTGTTTTCGAAGATCGAATGGTTTGACACTTCCCTGTGAAAAATTTGTTAGCATTTGTTACAATTGGATTTCATTTCAGCATGACTGGTTGAGCCAGGTCCGTTCGTTTGACATCGATATCGATTTCGGTATTTGCGATGGAGGACGTGGCTGATCATGAAAGTGTCTTTGCTTGAGCTTGAGGGATAGACCATACCATTTTTGTTTATTTATTTGTCGTTGGTCGTCTCGTCGTCGGATAGAATCGTCAAAAGAGGTGTAAAAATTGTGAGTGGGTAAACTGGCGGGCTGGGCTGGACTGGACTGGCTGCTGGGAGCTCCGGGGGCCCGCGCCACCCAAAAGCTTGCACCCCCAAAACTTCCCACTTCAGAAAGCTTGCTGGTGCTTGTTTTCGCGCGCTACCGAAAAATGAGTGGGACAAGAAACCTAAAAAACAACCAAAAAAAAAACAGCCTCTCTCGGTTAGGGCTTTGGGACCGCGCTTCAGCTGGAAAAAAGGTCCCAATTCCAGAATTCCAGAATTCCAGAGGTGGATACTTCCCAATTCGGAAACGTCGGATCGGAACAAGCCCTAATCTCAAAATCAAAAACTATCCAACACTAGCGTAAAGATTGATTAAAAAAAAACATGGCAAACATCGCTGAAAATGACAACGGTTGTATGATGTGTATTGATTGTATTGAAAAACGGGTATGTTGTGATGGTTGATGGATACCAAAACTCCCCGCCCAACTAGCATACGCGGTGTATATCAAAAAGTTGCTCCTCCTCCCCCCAGACAACATTTTGAATACACCATGCGGCTTTAAGCTTACAATATCACCCCGGGTAACTGAGCCACTTGCAC